>JAOXYA010375610.1:0-18010 GCA_028565675.1 Sorex palustris
GAGACTCACACCCCACACACACTGTAGAGGGATGATGTTGTCCCAAGAACCCCCACCAGGCAGGGCCCGACCAGCCTTCTCCCGGCTGCCCGCCAGCCCCTCGTCTTTCGGCCTCCTCATCTTTGCTCAGGATTTCCCAAGCCCTCTGAAATCCTCCAGCCAGGCCGACCCCCACTGCACACAACCTCCCCCTCCCCCCAGTCGCTCCTGGAATGCACCTGGGCTCAGAGCTCCTTCCGGGGACTTGCTTACAGAGGAGCCCGAATCAGGAGCACTTGGGGCCTCTGGGAGAGGGGGATGGAGGGGCTCTTGGATTAACCCCCCCTCCATAACTGGACTGGCCAGACCATAATTGAAACATCCCTTCTCCACGGAGCGCCCCAGTCCAGCGCCCCCCGTCCCCCGTCCTACAACGACACCATTTCTCGGGCCCCATCTTCATAGCCGCTGCCCTGTTCGGGCCTGGGAATCCCAACCTGACCTCTTGGCCCAGGGGCTGGCACCGTTCTGGTGCTTCTCTCTCGGACTTGGCGCCGAGTTCTAGAACTGCCAGGCTTGGCTCTCATGCAATGAGGCGTGTGTGTGTGTGTGTGTGTGTGTGTGTGTGTGTGTGTGGCGAAGGTTGGGGTCCACCCTAGCCCAGACAGACACAGCCCCCCTGTCCAGAGTGGGGACCCCTCCCAGCTCTCTCCTCCTCCACCAGATGGCCCGGGCCCCAGGCGGTTTCCAGTTGACCGCGTGGGATTAATAAACACCACAGGAAGTCTTTGTTCTTTAAAAGGAAAGCAAGTTTTCTTTTTTAAAAAGTCTTTAAGGACATGAATTTAAAAACGCAGAAGAAAAGGAGAAAGAAAGAAAGAAAGCGTCTGCTCCCAGCCCCCTGGCTATCCTGTCGGCTGGGCGCTGGGTGGGACTCCCGAGGGCCAGGCCTGCAGCTGGTCCCACATTAAGTGTCCAGCTCCGTGGGGCCCCAGCGACAGGACAGGGGGCAGCGCTCTTGCCTCATGGGCAGCCACCCGGGTTCTGGGGTTCTGTCCCTGGCTCCCCGGTGAGCCCTGAGCACCATCTGCTCCTCAGGGAGGAACTGCAACCACTGCCAGAAGTGAGCAGCCCCGGGGTCTGTGTGGGACAGTGAGTTGCCGCCTCCCTCCCTGCTTCCTTCCCTCTTTCTTCTCTTTCTGGTTTTTGGGCCCCACCCAGCCGGGCTCCCGGGTGGCTATTCCTGGCTCTGTGCTCAGGAGTGACCCCTGGTGGTGCTCTCCGGGAATACACGCGTTGCCAGTGACGGCCCCTGGGTGGGCCTTAACCACCCCACGCTGCCTCTCCCCCCCAAAACCCGGCTTTCTAATTCAGCTCCCAGTTGGATATCGAGAACTTCATACACGATTTTCTCATCGGGACTTGGCTGAACCCTGGGGCCAGGGCAGGATCCAGGGCCAGAGAGAGTCCAGAGGTGAGACGCCTTGCCTTGCACGGGGCCCATCTGAGGCCGAGTCCCCGGCACAGTCCTGGTCCCCCAAGCCCGGCCAGGAGTGGTCGCTGAGTACAGCCCTGAGCACCTCTGAGTGTGGTCCGAGAGCGGAAAAAAAAAAGTGCCTCACTCCCAGATAGAACAAAGCCAGGGATGCATTCCCGGGGCTGCTAGGGGCTCGTGGGAGGATCCTTGGATGGACGGTGTCTGCTCTGTGGTGGGCAGTTAGCTGCTGACCATATGCGGGGTCCGTCGTGAAGCACCTGGCTTCAAGCCTCCAGACCTTCCTTACCCCACATATATCTTGGGCAAAGCCATATCTGACAGGTCAATACGGAATGGGCATAAACAGGTAACCAGGTAATTTGGAGAGCTTTTTGATTTCTAAAAAAAACTAGTCCTAATTATTTTTGACTTGTTTTCTTTTGGGGGGGGCTGGGGGGAGCCACACTGGAAATGTTCAGGCGTTACTCCTGGCTCAGAATTTGGGAATCACTCCCGCTGGGCTCGGGGACCATAAGGGATGTTGGAATCAGAGCCTGGGTCAGCCTCTGCAGGGCAAGCACCCTCGCCACTGTGCTCTCTCTCCTTGGTTTGATTCCCAGCACCACCTACGATCTCCTGAGCATTTCTACGACTCACCCCAGAGCACAGAGCCAGGAATAAGCCCTGACAGCTAGGTGTGGTGTTTAAAAAAAAAAAAATGGGGCAGGAGTGAGCGTATGTAGGGTTGGGTGATTGCCTTGGACATGGACTATTGGGGTTTGATCCTTGATACCCTGTATGGTCCCCCAAGCCCGTCAAGAGCGACCCCTGAGCACAGAACAAGGCTTAAGCCCTGAGCACAGCTGGATGTGGGCCCCCACCAAAAAAAAAAAAGAAAAAAAAAGAAGAAAATAAAAGGTCTACTTCCTTGGAAAGCAAAATCAGTGAGAAACTCTAGCTTTAACCAGACACCTGAGGGCACTACCAAGACTGATTGTTTAGGGGTAGCTGGAGCACTGGTCTCCAGAGGGCTGAGTAACCCAGAGATGACCCTCTGTTTCAGGGGGCCCGGGGGTAGTCGCTAACTTTAACTGGATCATGCAGGGAATGAAGACCAACCCCCACAGGAGATCTGGGGTGTAAAAATCACAAAGAAAGATCAAGAAAGGAGGCTTATCTGGGAGACAGGCACAGTTCTTGGATTCATTCATTCCTCCACCCACTGTCTCCCAGGATGGGGTTTGTTTTGATCGGTTGGATTTAGTTTTTTCTGGGGGGCAGTCAGAGTGCCCAGGGCCTCAGGGGCCAGTCCTAGACCAGGGTGGACAATACCGGGGCCCAATGAAGCCAAGTCGTTTGGGTCGAGCCTGAAGGCCACCAAGGCTGCTCAGCCGTGCTGGTGGCAGGTGGAGGATGGGGGGGTTATCTCTGGGCCCACATGCTGCGGGGGACCACACTCCATCAAAACCTGTGCCTCTGACCCCAGCCGTCTCCCTGCTCCTGGGACCCAGTTTTTAGCCCCGTCAGGTGTAAGTTCCTGAGCACTCCACAGGACTTGGAGTGAGGGCGGGTGTGGGAAACTATGGGGGGACCATACTATCGGGGCTCACTCTCAGGCAGATCTCCTTACAGGTAGGGTGGCTCTCCCCTTCTCCCCCACCTCGGAGGTTGTAGGGCCCCGCCCCCCCGCGGAGCACTGTGGGGACAGTGAGGAGCACCGCCGGGCTCAGAGTGGGTGGAGGGCTGCTTGGTGTGGGCGGAGGAGAGGCCCGTGGACAAGTGGGCCCAGGTCGGGAGGAGGAAGGTCCCGCCACCAAGACAGACGGGGACAGAGGGCTGGAAAGCGAACACTCCTAGCGACGGGAGATGCTTCCTGTGCTTGTTTGCTTTTTTGTTTTTGTTTTTTTTTTGCTTTTTGGATCACACCCAGCTCAGGGGTTACTCCTGGCTCTGCACTCAGGAATTACTCCTGGCGGTGCTTGGGGGACCATATGGGATGCTGGGAATCGAACCCGGGTCGGACGCATGTAAGGCAAACGCCCTACCCGCTGTGCTATTGCTCCAGCCCCGATCCTGTATTATCTTTTAAGCTTTTTGAAGACTTTATTTTAAAACTTGATGATTTTATCTCACATTGTTTATAATTTCAAGAAACTCCTTTTTTAATGTTAGAATTTATAATTTAATACTTTTATTACTTGAAACATTTTAAAGATTTTTTACTGTGACTGTTCTGTATTTAAACTCATGAGGTTAGGCTTTTGCATGTTAGATGATTTGTAAAAACTTAATACTTGTATGTTCTTTAAAAAAAACAGATGACTTAAAGGGTTTACTTTTAAAGATTATTCCTAGACTCAACAAAATCTTAAATTATCTGGATTTCCAATGGTCTTGGAAAGTAAGGATTCCAGATAAGTTGATGGGCAATAGTTTTGATTGCCAGATTTTTACTTTTTAACTGTTTTTGATAAAGATCTTATTAAAAACATATGCCCTAGCTGGAGAGCGGCTCAGATTGCTGGGTGCATACTTTGAACGTTGAAGGCATTGCTAGGTCTCTCTGAAAACTGCCTGGAGTGACCCCTATTACTACTGGGTGTGGCCCAATAACCCCCCTCCAAAAAAACGAACAAATAAACCCAAAAGTCACACCTTTGATCAGGAGTGTAATTCTGTGGTAGACCACTTGCCTTCATGTCTGAGACTCTGGTTCAACATGTGATAAAACAAAACAAGCAAAATCACTCTTAAATTTCTTGTGAAATAACTAATGAATTTGTATGAATACTTTCTGATGGTCCAAACGTTTCAGTATGAACATCTGTTGTTATTATGTAGCTTAATGTTGATGTAGCTCTAAGAGTAGTTGTTGGTAGAACTTTGAGTCTAATGTGTGCTGATCCTAAGGCAGTTGGGAGAACTTCGTTTGAAAACATGTTAGTTTTGGTTTTTAAAGTCATATCAAGTAAATCAGCCCTGCGTGTGTGTATATGTTAATTTTTTTTTCCTCTCCACACCTGGCTTTGCTTAGGGCTTAGTCCTTGCTCTGTACCTAGGAATCAGTCCTGGCTAAGTGCCCAGGGATGACACTCCTGGCGGAGCTCCAGGCACCCTGTATTGTGTCGGGAATCGAACCTGGGTTGGCTGCGTTCAACGCAAGCACGTTCCCCTGTACTGTCTTTCCAGCCTCATTAAGTGAAGTATATTATCTGTAGCATAATTTATTTTGATTTTCCTTCTATATAACTTGGTGACTGGTTATCTTTAGCGGTCTACTTATGTACCCCCTCCACCATCTGCATTTCTTACTAGAAGCCCATTTAGTTTAGTAGCTTCTAAGTACTAAATTAATAGAGAGTCTATATTTTACAGAAATCCAAGATTGGAGACTGCTAGGTTACAGTCATAAGAATGGGGAATTGGGGAAGTCAGCCCCTCCCCTTTCTTCTCCCCCCTCCCCTTATTATCCTATTTCTCCAGCTCTGTCTGTCCATCTAGCTCATGTATTTTTGTTCTTTTTTTTTTCTTTTTGTGTCACAGTCGGCGATGCACAGGGGTTACTCCTGGCTTTGCAATCAGGAATCACTCCTGGCGGTGATCAGGGGACCGTATGGGATGCTGGGAATTGAACCCCGGTCAGCCATGTGCAAGGCAAACACTCTGTCTGCCGTACTACCGCTCCATCCTCCAGCTAATGTATTTTTTCGCGGTGTCTGCGTTTCCCTGTGTCTGTGTCCTATTCTCCCTCCGTGGAGTTTTCATTCTTTGCTGAAATGTCACAGAGTGACTGTTGGAGGGCCCTAAATCTTCCCGTCTTTTGGTTTCAGCCTTCACTATCTCTTAGTTCTGTTCTCAGGCTCCCGCGTTTCGGAATCTGGAGTGGTGTAGCTCGGTGGGGTTTTGCTTCTTCGTTTGTTTATAACCTTTCTTGCCTGCAGACGTGGTGAAACGCTCTGCTCCGAGCTGCTTGCGCTCATCCTGGTGGTGCTGTCTCGCTGCCCTGTCCCCTGATCCAGGCGTGCCACTTGCTGAGTGGCAGTAACTCTGGAGATGGCAGGGAATTTCTGTGGCCTGGCACTGGTCCACAGAGTGGCGGTTGAAAACGACTGATCTAGGTCATCTCAAGCTGCGCTCTGAGCCACAGCGCCGGGTGCCTGGCCAGCTCATGCAATTAGCTTCGGTATAATTGCAGGCAGCTTTGGCTCCACTGACGTGGGATAGGAAGGAGGTGGAGGAAAGGATATTGGGAAGAGAAAGAAGGATGTGGCATCTTAAAGGAATGTGACTTGGGCAGACCACAGTGAACACCTCAAGTATAGCCATCCTGCTGAAACTACAGGAGCTGTAGTTGGCTAAATTTGACCTATATACTTGCACTTTTTTTTAAAAAAACAACACTGTTGGGGGCTGGAGAGATAGCATAGCAGGTAGGGCGTTTGCCTTGCACGCGGCCCACCCGGGTTCGATTCCCAGCATCGTATATGGTCCCCTGAGCACCGCCAGGAGTAACTCCTGAGTGCAGAACCAGGAGTAACCCCTGTGCATCGCCAGGTGTGACCCAAAAAGCAAAAAGCAAAAAATAAAAAAAAAATAATAAAAAAAGAACACTGGATCAGAGCTAAAGGGGAGAGACCTAAAACATATCAATCACTTTCTAGATGCTAAAACCTACTTCCAGTGAGGTGTGCACATTCACTCCGTACATGCAACAGTTAGGTGAGAAAGAATAGTTTCCCGGTTGACCAATGAAGAAAGTTTGCTCTGAGAAGTTAAGCAACTTGCCCAGAGTAAAGTAGCAGAGTTGTGACTTGTTGTATGTGCCTGGCTTCAGAGCCGACTGTTCCGTTAAGCTGGACTGCCTGCTTTTCTTTCTTTCCACTGGGAGCCCTTCAGAAAGGATCGTCTGTGCCAAAGAGAGCGAGTACGTGGCATTCCTTCCTCCTGGGTCCAGCACAGGCAGTTATTTGTTACCAAGTCTGATTGCCATTCTGTTTGGTCTTGAAGAAGGATTTACCAGGAATTGAACGGGAAACAAAGCAGTTTGCATGGCCTCGGTGCTCTGCTAGATGAGCCTCGTTGTAGATTCATAATAGCCTATCCAAAATGCATCTCAGGGCTGGAGCGATAATACAGTGGGTAGGGTGTTTGCCTTGCATGTGGCTGACCCGGCTTCGATCCCCAGCATCCATGTGGTCCCATGAGCATCACCAGGAGTAGTTCCTGAGTGCAGAGCCCCTGTGCACTGCCAGGTGTGACCCAAAAAAGCCGAAACGAACAAAAATCCCAAAATGCATCTCAGCATTAACCTCACGAGGTGTTGAGAAGCATTTAAAGGAAAATAGTGTTTTCACTCTAACTTGATTTAGAAGGGCCTCGTATGTAGCCATTTTCGATATTGTGGTTCTTTGTGGAGTTTACAGTGGTCCCCTGAGTTGTGACCTGAGTTGGGTGGGGGTGCAGATACAGTAACCATTGTTTCCATAGTTTGCTTTGTCACAAGTATCTTGGGGCGCTTTGGGGTTGTGGAATTTATTTGGGAAACACTTGCTTAGTTGAATCAAGATATATGGATAATACTAGGGTTTACTCCTTGGTGTTCTTTTCCTGTAAGTGTAAGTTTATCCATGAATCTGCTGATCGGATTTATGCTGTTCTGTAGATGTGTTTCTCAGTTCTATACTTGTTTTCTCATTTTGGCCATTTAACACTGGTGTGTGGGGGGTTGGATCTCTCAGCAGCTGGGATCAGGGGCTGTTCCTGGCTGTGCCTAAAGTGACCCCTGATGGTGCTGGGGGACCATATGTGGTGCCAGGGTTTTTACCAGGTTGGGCTGTATGTAAGCCAAGTACCTCCTGTATCGTTTCTCTGATCTTAATATTTTTCTCTGTCCTTAGTATTTTTGATACTGAGTTCCACAAGGGTGAGATTAGACATTTTTGTTATTGCGGTTAGGGTGTTTGCCTTGCACGCAGCTGACCTGGGTTCGATTCCTCCACCTCTCTGCGAGAGCCTGGCAAGCTACTGGAGTATTCAGCCCGCACGGCAAATTCTGGCAAGCTACCCGTGACGTATTCCATATGCCAAAATAACAACAAGTCTCAAAATGGAGACGTTACTGGTGCTCGCTCGAAAAAAAATCAAATCGATGAACAACGAACGGGAGGACAGTGCTAGAGTGCTACAGTCGTTGTTGTTATTAATTATCTGGGAATCCTATTGTGTGATTATCCTATTTCCCACCACATCAAGTTTTACCTGGAGACTTTAGAATTCGTTAAGGTCCTTTGCCTTACTAAATAAGTGCCTTTCTGCACTGGCATTGCAGTGCGCTGTGATTTCTTAAACTTGTCAGCAATTCTATAAAGAACTCCTTTTCCTGCCCCCACCTCCTTTTGGTGGATGTGCTTGTGAGTCTGTTGCAACTTTTTGTTTAATGTGTTACAACTAGTTATTAAGGTTGTTTGTTTTGCTTTTTGGGTCACTCCTGGCTTTGCACTCAGGAATTACTCCTGGCAGTGCTTGGGGGACCATCTGGGATGTTGGGAATTGAACCGGGTTGGCTGCGTGCAAGGCAAACACCCTACCTGCTGTACTATCCTCCAGCCCCATAATTAGTTATTGTTAAACAAACAACCTTTTTTGCTTGTTTGGGTGGCAAGCCACACCCAGCTCTGTGCTTGGGGAGTGCTTTCAGCTGTACTCTGAGGACCAGGGCCTCCGGCATGCAAAGCCTGTGCTCAGCCCATTGAGATCTCTCCAACCACGTGATTCTTTTTTTATGCTCAGTTTCCTGAGTTCGCCCAGTGGTTGACTCTCTAGGACTACTCCTTTGTCCTTGTGATATAAAGACTTAAAATGGCTGGGATGGAGTGACAGTACAGCAGATAAGAGGCTTGCCTTGCTTGTGGCTGATGTGGGTTTCATCCACAACACCCCATATGGTCCCGAGCACTGCCAGGAGTGAGCCCTGAGTGCAGAGCCAGGGGTAACCCCTTTCACTGCCAGGTGTACGCCCCCCTCCCCCCCACAAAAAGTGTAATACACCCTACAACGGTAAGGGTGTATCATCCATTAGTCATTAATTCTCCCTTGATGGATATGTACTTTAGTTTTCAGTATACTTGGCATTATAACTAAGTAAAAGCATTCTTCTTTTTTTTGGTTTTTGGGTCACACCCGGTGACGCACAGGGGTTACTCCTGGCTTTAGCACTCAGGAATTACTCCTGACGGTGCTTGGGGGATCATACGGGATGCTGGGAATCGAACCTGGGTCGGCCGTGTGCCAGGCAAGCGCCCTACCCGCTCTGCTATCGTTCCAGCCCTAGTTAAAGCATTCTTATACATGCATTTATGTATGTTATTAGCAGACTTAAGCAGCACTGTCAAATTCATTATTTATAATAAATAATTATCAATAACACTTCCTAACAGGATAGGTAGTCCTATACTAGGAACAGTACTAAAATTGTGCCAGTGTTCTTTCACTTCACTTCACTTCACTTGCATTACGTTTTTATTAGTACCTCTATTTTCCTTCTGAGAATCTGACTTTATATGTTCTTTTGAAAGCATAACATATCTTAAGTATATAGTTTATGTATTATCTTTCAGTATAGTTTATAAGCTCTCTAATAGGAAGACCACATCTTTCCTCCCACCTCTTTTTTGTAACTTGAAGATTTAGAAATTGCATAGAACAGGCACTTGGTAAATATTTGCTGAGGGCATGGCTCATTCTTTAGGAAATTTAGTTAGGTTGTCAGGCATATGGTTTTCTTTATTACCTTTTTTCTTTATACCTTTTATAGAAGATTCTCATTTTAATTTAACAATATTTCTCCAACTATGTAAGTTTTGTACCGTAGATGTCTTTTGATTATTTAAAAGATTGTCCAGATTTATCCTAATCATAAAAATGGCTTTTGGTTCTTGGAGTTGCTTTGCTTTTCTTAATTAAAAAATAATGCAAAATTTGGGCTGAAATGATAAACTTTTGTTTAATGTGTTACAACTAGTTATTGTGTTTGTTTTGCTTTTTGGGTCACACCTGGCGATGCACAGGGGTTCCTCCTGGCTTTGTTCTCAGGAATTACTCCTGGCAGTGCTCGGAGGACCATATGGGATGCCAGGAATTGAACCCGGGTTGGCCGCATGCAAGGCAAACATCTTACCCCCGTACTATCCTCCAGCCCCACAACTAGTTATTGTTAAACAAATAACCTTTTCTGTTTGTTTGGGTGGCAAGCCCCACACCAAGCTCTATGCTTGGGGGGTGCTTTCAGCAGTACTCTGAGGACCAGGGTGTAGAGCCAGGAGTAAGCCTTCATTGCCAGGTGTGATCCCAAAACAAAATATACCAAACATTGAAAAAAATAGTGATTATGCAAATATTACTAATCCTTTTTGAAGACACTTTTGTTTTGTTTTGTTTTGTTTTTGTGTCACACCTGGCGATGCACAGGGGTTACTCCTGGCTCTGCACTCAGGAGTAACTCCTGACGGTGCTCAGGGGACCATATGGGATGCTGGGAATCGAACCTGGGTCGGCTGCGTGCAAGGCAAATGCCCTACCTGCTGTGATATCTCTCCAGCCCTGACACTTTTATTTTTTAAAAAATAATGAAATGTTTCATTTGATATTGAAGATATACAGTCTCTTGGGTTTTATTTAATAGTGATATTTTGATGTAAATTACTCTTGAAGTTTTTGAGTTCTCTTAGAGTATGCAAATATTGTCAAAATACTGTTGGGAGTAATTATTAGGGAACATAATGGCTTTTTTTCCAGTTTTGTTTTTGTATATTGGGTCACATCTGGATTAGACGTTCAGGGGCTACTTCTAACTCAGTGTTCAAGAGAGCAAGCATCCCATCCACTCTCCGTTGAGCTGCCTCTCCAGCAGGAATACAAAATTCCAGCAGAAAGATCCAACTTGTGAGACTGGAGCGATATTACTGAGGGTAGGGCATTTGTCTTGCATGTGACCAACTTGCACCACCTATATTCCTGAGCCCTGCCAGGATTGGTCCCTGAGTGTAGAGTCAAGAGTAAGGCCTGAGCATGCCTGGGTGTGGCCCCCAAACAAAGCAGAACAAAACAAAGATTCATCTTGGTCGCGTAGAATGGAGACTTCTTGGATCATTATGTACCGTCTAAAATAACCTGGTTTAGAATCATAAAAGTGAAACAGTGGTCTAGTATTTATTTCCTAGATCAGTTAATTGGTTTCTTGAATTAGTAAGTGATCTTTAGTCTGAGAAATTCTAAACATGGAATGTTTGATATTTTTTCACTGATATTTCCATTTTCTATTTCAGAATGTGCTCACTTACTGTTGGCTCACAATGCTCCAGTAAAGGTGAAAAATGCTCAGGGATGGAGCCCGCTGGCGGAAGCCATCAGCTATGGAGACAGACAGATGAGTAAGCAGTGCAGATTGCTTCCGTTATTGATGGGGATTCTCAACATAACAAGTCATGCGTCTGAAATAGTTTTCTTTTATTGTGATGTTCCATACCTCAATCTTTCCAGTTACATGTAAACGTATAGATTCTTTTTTTTTTTTTTGGTCACACCTGGCAACGCTCAGGGGTTACTCCTGTCTCTGCTCTCAGGAATTACTCCTGGCGGTGCTTGAGGACCATATGGGATGCTGGAAATGGAACCAAGGTCAGCTGTGTGCAAGGCAGATGCCCTAACTGTTGTGCTATCGCTCCAGCCCTACATATAGATTTTTTTTTTTTTTTTTTTTTTTTGCTTTTTGGGTCACACCTGGCGATGCACAGGGGTTATTCCTGGCTCTGCACTCAGGAATTACTCCTGGCGGTGCGCAAGAGACCATATGGGATGCTGCAAACGCCCGACCCACTGTGCTTCTTCCCCAGCTATCCAGAGAAAAACCAATATTCCGTCAATTAACCACTTCTCTGCTGAAAGCCATCCCCCCCTCCCCGCCCCCTGAACTTGAATGTGTGAATTCTCTACAGCTGCCTAACAAACCACCCTAAAACCTGAGCGCTTTCAAACAACACGGATGCAGTATCCAATTTTAACGGCCAACGCTTTGGGGCAAGCTCAGCCGGCCATTCTGCTGATCGGGACTTTTTTCACACCATGGATGAGTCCCTCGAGCAGCAAAAAATGAAGCTGAAAGTTGGGCCCAGACATCAAACTTGCACAAGGTCACTGGGGCCATGGTACATGGTGGAATCAAGACACAGGATGAGGCTAGGATCTAAGGGGGCCGGGGGCGAGGGCAAATACTGACTCTTAATGAGAGATTCAGAAGAATATTCGGGGAGATTTTGCCACCTATTATACCTGCCTGTTGGATAAACAGCACATCTATCGCCCTGATAGAGAAAATCCTCAGGAATCTCTTGTATTCAAATTTCTAAAATGGAAACCGGTCTCACCACCACTGCTATGAAGCAGCACGAACGCCAGCACTGAGACTCAGTAACGGCTAAGCAGACGCAGTTAACACACAGCACTGGGCCGGTAAACGGTTTCAACGACAGCTAACTAGAAGCAGTTAACACGCGGCGCTGGGCCGGTAAACGGTTTCAACGACAGCTAACTAGAAGCAGTTAACACACAGCGCTGGGCCAGTAAACGGTTTCAACGACAGCTAACTAGAAGCAGTTAACACGCGGCGCTGGGCCGGTAAACGGTTTCATACAGGGTAAGCCTCTAGCCCTGCTGGGCTTTTGCAAACCTCAGCTTTCCTCAATCCCAGCTTTAAAAAAAGAATATTTCTACATACAAGTAAGTGGGTCGTTTAATCACTTAGGAGAGAGCGCTGCTAAATTTCCTGAAGTTACAGAAAAACTTGATGTAACTTAAAGGGCTACTAAGCACTCTTTCTTAGGCTCCTGAAGAGGCCTAACCACGTCCCAGGTCCCAAAGCCACTCAACTTAGCATATGCCGCAAACGAACACGGCACGTTTCCCTGACAACTGTTGAACGAAGGCTCAGCTCCTGCAAGAAGTTTCCATGGAAACCAAGCCACCCAGTTCCTGCCTCTACCATTTACCTTATTTTCTGGCTGGCATTCAAGCACATCAAATCAGTACTAAAAACATAAGGAAGTTGGAAGGGCTCCGGAGAAACGTAAGACTACCTAGGCTTTCGAGAGTGAGATTTTTCCAAGCCAAGAAATAAAAAGGCATATTCTGTGCAAATGTCTCGATTCAGACAGAGAAGCCTCTGCAGGTTCAACCGGGTTTATTTTTTTGTTTTCTGTTTTTATGAAATGCCCCCAAAAGAAGTCTGGAAACGTAAACAAACTAGTGTGGTCAGGAAAAAGTCTCATCAACAGGGTTCGTGCCTGTTTCCTGCTTTTCCTGGCGCCACAGGGAGCACCACGAGCTCCTTAGATGATAAGTGCATCTCTCGAACCTTCATCCTCATGTGGAAGTTGCCCTGCGCAGCCACCCTGCAGGCACAGTTTCCTAACCCACACCCCAGGACCCTAGCACGGCCTCCACTTACCTGCACTACCTCTGCAAAGACTTATTTCTGAACGAGGGGGACTAAGGGGTGAAAGGTCAACTTGTCTTTAGGAGGAGGAGACACCCCTCAGCCACGGCACACTGTTTATACAGAAAGCATTTGTCACTGCTCAAGCAACAGAGTCCCAATTATTTTGTAACTTCATCAAAATAGATGGTTCCTACTTGGTCCACAGCCATATCTAACTACCATTAAATCTCAACAGTGGCAACAGTGGGCTGGAGCGATAGCACAGTGGGTAAGGCGTTTGCCTTGCACGCAGCCAACCCGGGTTCGATTCCTCCACCCCTCTCAGAGAGCCCGGCAAGCTACTGAGAGTATCTCGCCCACGCGACAAAGTCTGGCAAGCTCCCCGTGACGTATTCAATATGCCAAAAACAGTAACACCAAGTCTCACAATTTGTTGTGAGTCGTTACTGGTGCCCGCTCGAGCAAATTGATGAACAATGGGAGGACAGTGCTACAGCCATATCTAACTACCATTAAATCTTAACAGTGGCAACAGTGAGCTGGAGTGATAGTAGAGTGAGTAGGGAGTTTGCCTTGCACACGGCTGACCCAGGTTCGATTCCCAGCATCCCATATGGTTCAATCCCCCAAGCATCACCAGGAGTAATTCCTGAGTGCAAAGCCAGGAGTAACCCCTGTGCATTGCCAGATGTAACCCAAAAAGAAAAAAAAAATCTCAAAAGTGTCCAGCTCACAGCTGGGAGCTTCCGACGTAAGAGACAAAGGCACGGACATCAGGGAGAGAACTAGACATCTATCATCTAGGCAAAGAGAAAAAGTGGTCAGGTAAAAGAAATCGTGTTCCCAGACTCTGTGGCCCTTTGATGAGAACCCACTGAGAAAATGAAGTCATAAAAGTTAACGGTGCCTGGAATTGGCCTTGGAACTGAAATAAAGAAACTCGCTTCGCGTCTCACAGAAAACCAAAGGCAAAAGGCACCGAAGGGCAGAGAGAGCATAAAATCCCAAATTAGAAGCACTCGCGGGAAAAAGTCAATCACACACCTACGTACAGAGATTTTCACAGCTCCACTTCCGAACAAAACAGCCCAGGCCACCGAACGCAAAAGGGCTCCATTTGTTGAAGATTCATGATGGGTTTTCTCTTAAATCAAACGCTCGGCTGCTCTTGCCTCTGGTGCTGGTGACGGTGTCAAGGAGGTAACACACTTGGTGGTAGGCAGAACATGCCCAGGTTTACACACTTGCTTGTGATCAAGGACCATCACATTGGTGGTGGCACTAAGGATCACTCTGGCAGTGCTGGGGTTTGCCTTTGGTGGTGCTGGAGGTGGGACCCGTGGCTTCACGCACCCACAGACGCACTCCCCATTAAACCAGAGTCCTGGACCCACAAACGCTTTTGCACATTCTTAGGTTTTTCTTCTCTTTGCAATGACGAGGTCACGCTTGATTGAGGCACTTGCCAGAGATCACACAATTAGTTCTAGAAGTCACACATGCAGGCACGGTACTTGCCAAGAGTCACACAATAGGGCTGGAGTTGACAGCACAGCGGGTAGGGTGTTTGCCTTGCATGCGGCCAACCCGGGTTCAATTCCCAGCATCCCATATGGTCCCCCAAGCACTGCCAGGAATATTTCTTGAGCGCATGAGCCAGGAGTAACCCCTGTGCATCACCGGGTGTGACCCAAAAAGAAAAAAAAAGAGTCACACAATAGTTGGAGGCATGGTGTTCACACACATGCTCACCGGACAGCCCATTCCTGGCGCCAGGCTAGCATCTTCAGCCCCACTCCTCGCTGGAGATGGTCCAGCTTTCAGGTGTGCTGCTAACACAGCGGGTAAGGCTCTAGCCTTGCACGCAGCCGACCCAAGTTCGAAACCCGGCATCCCCTATGGTCCCCTAGGCAGTAATTCCTGAGTGCAGAGCAGGAATTGCCCTAGAGCACCACCAGGTGAGACCTAAAAAGTCAATCAATCAATCAATCAAGATGATACAGTCTGTCATGAGTATGATGATACACCATGAGTAGACAGTCCAGTCCAGAACTGTGCTCAGCACAGGTGGACAGTACCAGCAACCAAACACTAAGCTTGCAAAGCTCTTTGCCACCAAGCCATCCCTGGTCCCTCAGCAGCTTGTGTAGTTAGATATTCTAGTTTTAAGATCATTATAGACTCACAAGTCATTTGCAGAAAGTGGTAGAAACCCAATAGTCCCTTTTCCTGATTCCCCCCAACAATAACAACTTGCAAGAACAACCTGGCCCCCCCAAAACTCCAAATCAAAAAAAAACGTGTATTATGATAGGCCGATGAGATAGTACATCGGGTAAGGTGCTTGCCTTGCACATGGCTGACTTGGGTTCAATCCCCGGCACCCCATATGGTCCCGAGCCCCATGACGAGTGATCCCAGAATGCAGAGCCAGTTTTGGGTGTGGCCTCAAACTACCTGCAAAAAGCTATATTATGACATCACAAACTGGTAATGGCATGGGTCTAGTGAAGACAGAAAACATTTCCATCACCACTTATCCTTCCTGATGCACTTTGTTGTGTTTTGTTTTGCTTTTGTTTTGGAGCCCTATGTGGTTACCCAGGCTCTATATTCAGGAATTATTCCTTGTAAAGTCAAGGAACCATATGGGATGCTTGGGATCCAACCCGGGTCAGCTGCATGCAAGGCAAACACCCTATCCTCTGTACTACCTCTTTGGCCCCTCCTGCTACATATTTTATTTTTTTACTTATTGACTTTTCGGGTCACAACAGCGATGCCCAGGGGTTACTCCTGGCTCTGCATTCAGAAATTATTTCTGGTTGTGCTCAGGGGACCATATAGGATGCCGGGAATCAAAAACGGGTCTGCTGTGTGCAAGGCAAGAGCCCTACCTACTGGACTATCGCTCTGGCCCCTCTCGCTACACTTTTATAGCCAAACCCTCCCTACCCACTCCTGCCCCTCAACCCCTGGGAACCACTACCTTGTTCTTCACATCTATAATTTGTGGCTTAAACATGTTATAGAAATGGAATCCAGGGATGGGGGGGTGGGAAGGATACTGGGAGCATTGGAGGTAGAGAATGGGCACTGGTGGAGGGATGAGTACTCAATCATTGCATAACTAAAACCCAAGCACAAAAACTTGTAACTCTACAACTGTACCTCATGGTGTTTCACTAATAAAAAAATTTTTAAAATAAAGAAAAAAATAAAAAGAAATGGAATCGTTGGTGTGGTCACGTGACACTTGCTCCAAAACACGATTCCCAGCATAGACCCCACCACCACCACCAGGCAGCAGTGGTGCTTCCAGTGACGATGGAAAAGGCTGCTCACAACATTTACATGCTGAATTGAATTTTGTGTGACCATAAATCCTCATTTTGGGGGTGCAAAAGATCCAGCAGATCCAGAGCACGTGCTGGGTCAGATATGGTGGCTGCATACTTCAGTATTTTCAAGAAATTGCCAGACTGGGGATCAGAGTGATTGTGCAGCAGGTAGGGCATTTGCCTTGCATGCTGCCAGCCCAGTTTCAATCTCTAGCATCCAATACGGTCCCCAGAGCACCTCAGGGAGTGATTCCTGTGCAGAGCCAGGAATAACCCTTGCACACCACCAGGTGTGGCCCAGAAATGTTTAAAAAAAAAAAAGAAGGAAAAGAGAAACTCACAAATCAATCCCCAAAGACAGCAGCATGCCGCAAAGATGCCTCCCCACCCCACGCCAGGCAGATTTCATCCGGGCACCTCAGAAAGGGGTGGGTGAGTCCCTCTACCTGTCCCCAAAGAACCCCAGCAGCCACAAACCTCCAGATCCAGTCACCACCACACTCACGGCCAACATTCACAGGCTTGTCCCGAGCCCACCATGCATGAGAATGAATCCACTGAGAAACCCAGATATGCAGGACTTGTGACTGAAAACTCCAGGATTCACAGAGTCAGGGATGGGCGCCTCCCACCATCTCCCCATCCTTCCAGTTTCCTGGCAGCCCAAGAACTACCTCTAGGCACCATTTAAGTGCATTAACGTTAGGCCATGATCCAAGACTCACAAATCAATCTCAGAAGAGAGAAGCACACCACAGAAAGGCCTCCAGGCCCCAAATATTTAAAATTTTAGAATTCCAGGAGCTTTTGCAGCCACACAACATCTCATACTACTCATAGCAAGCAATACAAAATAAATTATTTAACATCTGCCTATAACATCTGCCTATAGGGCAGGTTTTGGGAGGTGGTGAGAATATTCAAAATAATGGTGGTACGAAGGTGTAATGGTGGTGGGATTGGAGTTGAAATACTGAATGGAATCAATGATTGTGAACAACTTTATGAAAACAAGATTTTAAATTTTTTTAAAGAGATTTTTTTAAAAATTGCCAAACTGTTGGTTTGGCTTTGTTGGTTTTTGTTTTGGTTTTGGTTTTTGGTTTTTGGTTTTTTATGGGGGGGGGAATAGATCCTGGCCAGAGAGATAGTACAGCTGGTGTGGGGTTTGCTTTGCACACAGTAACCCTGGTTGTTTAATCATTGGCATCCCATACAGTCCCGAGCCCCACCAGGAGTTGAGTCCTGAGTACAGAGCCAGAAGTAGCCTTGAGAGCCCTGGGCCTTTCCCCTGCAGTCCCCTAATGGGCAGGGTTGCCACACACCCCCACCCCACCCCATCTGTCATCAATATGCCCTCCTCAGTGAAACATCTCCTGTGGCTTTTGCCCATTTGGGGGGGTTGGAGTGTATTTTTGTTGTTGAGTTTTGAAAGATGCCCTTATATTGCAAATATAAATGCCTTTGCCACATGTGGGTTTGCAATTGTTTCCTCTCTGCAGTTTGCTACTTAACAACGTCTTTCTTCAAGTACAGGTTATTGAATGGTGAGATGGATTCCAATCAACTACTCTCTTTAGTTTCGTGGGCCATGCCTTTGGCTGCAAGAATTCTTTGCCTAATCTGAGGTTACCAAGCAGATGCACTGAAGCTGAACCCAGGCCTCACAGGTGGCACAGAACTTCACCCCCCACCCCAAAGTTATCTCTCCTGCCAGGCCCG
>JAOXYA010375817.1:0-18008 GCA_028565675.1 Sorex palustris
AAGCAGAGGCAGGTGGATCTCTGTGAGTTCAAGGCTGGCCAGGTGGTGGTGGCACACGCCTTTAATCCCAGCACTTGGGAAGCAGAGGCAGGTGGATCTCTATGAGCTTGAGGCAGGCCGGACAGGCGGTGGTAGCGCACGCCTTTAATCCCAGCACTTGGGAGGCAGAGACAGGCGGATCTCTGTGAGTTCGAGGCCAGCCTGGTCTACAAGAGCTAGTTCCAGGACAGGCTCCAAAAACACAGAGACCACCACTGGCAGGAACCTATCATTGCAGGTAAAAAATTTTTCTTTTATAAATAAAATGTCTGAACACGTTAGTATTCAAGAATTTAACAGTTTTTTTAATTGTACCATGTGGGAGATTTTACAAGAGGTGTCTATCACCCCACATCTATGGATCCTTCTGGGATTCGTAGTTTTCATTGGCACTAAATGGTTTGATAATAGAAATATGATAAAGTCTTTACGAGACGAATCCAGGATTCTTAAGGCAGAGATTGAACGCTTAAAAACAATTGAGAATGACAACAATCTTCTCAAGAATCAGTTTGAAGTTCTCCAGGCTGATGTTAAGGAGAAATTCATTACTATGGAAGAGGGAACAGCTGATTTAGATCGTAAGCTTCAGTCCCTTTCTGTAGGAACTGAAACATTAATGGCTAATATTAAGGAGAAATTCATTACTATGGAAGAAGGAACAGCTGATTTGGATCGTAAGATTCAGTCCCTTTCTGTAGGAAATGAAACATTAGTGGCTGATATTAAGGAGAAATTCATTACTATGGAAGAGGGAACAGCTGATTTGGATCGTAAGCTTCAGTCCCTTTCTGTAGGAAATGAAACATTAACTGAGAGAATCAAAACTGCTGAATGTGACAATCGGATTTTGTCTAAAGCTTATGACAGATTGGCGGAAAGATTGTCAATACAAGAAGGCACGGTTTATGCCATAAAAATTATGTCCAAAGATGAGATGTTATCTCTAATGGACAAACTTCATACATTAGAATCCTCAATGAAGGCTTTGGAACATAATTCTGGACAGGAGATTCAGACATTGCAGAAGGCAATGGTGAATAGAATTGAAAAGATTGAGGAATTTCTAAATTCTGATGAAGAAGAGCAAAGGGTAGAAAGGCAAATTTTAACTACATCTGTGGGTAAATCTCTCCGGGACAATTTCCACAAAGCTCTACCTACAGCTCTACCTGCCTTTCCAGTAATAACAACAGAGACGGTGATTGGTTCCAGAAACCCTAGGGTCATCAAGGAGGATACATGGGAGCCTGTCCGTATGAATGACCTCAAGGAAATTAAACAGGCTGTCATGACTTTTGGGATGCAAGCCTCTTTTGTTAAAGAGATGCTAAGATCTTGGGCCACGACAAGCAGAGCAACCCCCTCGGACTGGCTCCAGCTGAGCTCTGCGGTACTTGAGAGTGGACCGCAATTGAAATGGAAATGCTTATTCAGGCAAGAGGCTAGACTCTTAGAACAGCAGGAAAAAGCAAAGGGAATTGACATTTCCCTAGATAAAATTCTAGGTGAAGGGCTCTTTTCCGACCCTCAGGAACAAGCTAATTTGGATGAAAACACACTCTCCATGTGTACTACAGCAGCCTTAAGGGCTTGGGACAGGGTACAAGACCCAGGACAGAGAATGGAATCATTTGTCACAGTTAAACAAGGTCAGAGAGAACCCTTTAGTGACTTTTTACAAAGATTAACTAAGGCTGTACAATTAGGGATATCTGACCCAGAAGCAAGACGTATAATAATTGAGTCTTTGGCTTACGAAAATGCAAATGTGGAATGCAAAAAGATCTTGGGGCCTTTAAAGTTCAGATCAGCGTCCTTGGAAGAATGGGTCTTGCATACATTAAATGTTGACACATTTGATTATGGCACTGAAGCATGGGTAGAAGAAGCAATTTCCAATGGTAAAAGGAGACACCAGAATACCAAATGTTTTAATTGTGGCAAAATGGGTCATATGAAAAGGAATTGTAAACAATGGATTTTCAGAAATAATAATAATGCATCTTCTAGAAATAACAGAAATAGAAGGACTCAGCCTTCAGGTTTATGTAGAAGATGTGGAAAAGGCAGACATTGGACGAATGAATGCAGGTCTACAAGAGATAGACAAGGCAACCTGATACAGACGGGAAACGTGAGAGGGGGGCCTCACAGGCCCCCATGGCAAACATGGTTCAGTCATTTCCAGTTTCTGCAGAGAACATGCCTCGTCAGGACAATTAGGAAGCCACATGCCTACTGTTACAAGCAATAGTAATCAGAAAGATGAGTTACGTGTGTTTTGGCAAACTTCTATAAATGATCAAAGACCTAAGCTGAGAGTGTGTGTAAATGGCATTTTTATTACTGGCCTGCTGGACACAGGTGCTGATGTAAGTATCATTACCCCAGAATCTTGGCATCCATATTGGCCTCTTCAGAATGTAAATGTTCAGCTCCTGGGAATTGGAACCCTATCTCGAGTAAGGCAGAGCACGAGATGGGTTGAATGTATAGGGCCAGAGGGACAAATAGGAAAATTAAGGCCATATGTAGCCAATATTGCAATGAATTTATGGGGTCGTGACCTATTACAACAATGGAATACCCAAATTAACATTCCTGCTACTTCTAGAGCCTATATTTCTGAGAATAATATTAAAAGATATTACAAACGGAGAAAACCAGCCATTCGGGCTGTACAAGAACAAGCAATTGATGTCCCTTCAGAGATACCAACAGCCTTGCCTCTAAAATGGTTGACTGAGAAACCAATATGGACAAAGCAATGGCCTTTAGCTGAGGAAAAGTTACAGGCTTTAGAACAGCTGGTACAAGAACAATTAGATGCTGGACATATAGAAGAATCTACCAGCCCTTGGAATTCTCCTGTATTTGTGGTTAAGAAAAAATCAGGTAAATGGAGAATGGTGACAGATCTCAGGGCCATCAACAAGGTTATTCAACCTATGGGCCCTCTGCAATCTGGAATTCCTTTGCCCTCTTTATTACCAAAAGGATGGCCTCTCATAGTTATTGATTTAAAGGATTGTTTTTTCACTATACCTTTGCAAAAAGAAGATAGAGAAAAATTTGCCTTCACAGTGCCTACTTATAACAATTCTCAACCTTCGAGGAGGTACCACTGGACCGTCCTCCCCCAGGGTATGTTAAATAGCCCCTCCCTGTGCCAATATTTTGTGAACCAACCATTGCAAATAATACGCAAGAAATTTCCCAAATCTATAGTATACCATTACATGGACGACATTTTGTTATCCGATTCAAACATGGATACCTTGAACAGACTGTTTGAAGAAATAAAGATACTTTTACCTAAATGGGGGTTGCAAATCGCTCCTGAAAAGATTCAGAAGGGAGATTCTGTTAATTATTTAGGTTATAAAATAGGTTTGCAAAAAATCAAGACACAAAAGGCACAAATTAGGAGAGATCGCCTACGGACTCTTAATGACTTTCAAAGACTGTTAGGAGACATTTCCAGTCTACGACCAGCTATTGGAATAACACCTGATCTAATAATTCATTTGAACAAAACCTTGGATGGTGATAAAGATTTAAACAGTCCCAGAGAATTAACAGCTGAAGCAGAAAAGGAACTGACAATGATTGAGGAAAAATTACAACAGGCACATGTGGACAGGGTGAATCCAGAGCTCGATTGTATTCTCGTCATACTACCATCAAAAATTTCTCCTACAGGAATTTTAATGCAGAGAGATGATATTATTTTGGAATGGATCTTTTTACCACATAAACCAAGTAAGAAACTGAAAACTTATGTGGAAAAAGTCTCTGAGTTAATTATAAAAGGCAAGCTGAGACTTCGTCAACTAGCAGGCATAGACCCAGCAGAAATTATAGTGCCTTTCACTGCTGATGAACTAAAGAAATTATGGGAAGATAATGAACCATGGCAAAGAGCTTGTGCTAATTTTTTGGGAGACATTAATAACAACTATCCAAAAAGCAAGAGGCTTAACTTCATAAAGAGAACTTCTTGGATTCTTCCTCGAATCGTCCGTGATGCTCCAATAACTGGAGCCCGTACATTCTATACTGATGCCAATAAATCAGGGAAGGCAGGTTACAAATCAGAAGACTTGGGTAAGGTGGAACAAAGTCCGTATGATTCTGTCCAGAAGGCAGAATTATATGCCATTCTTATGGTACTAAGAGATTTTAAAGAACCTATTAATATAGTTACTGATTCACAATACGCAGAAAGAGTTATTTTACATATTGAAACTGCTGAATTTATACCTGATGATACAGAACTAACCTCATTGTTTCTCCAGGTTCAAGATTTGATCAGGAACAGGCTTTGCCCTATGTACATAACACACATCCGATCCCATACGGGTCTGCCAGGTCCTCTAGCACAAGGTAATGCAGAAATTGATCAATTATTGATTGGTAGTGTGCTACAAGCCTCTGAATTTCATAAAAAACATCATGTTAATAGCAAAGGTTTGAAGAAAGAGTTTTCAATTACATGGCAACAAGCTAAGGAGATTGTAAAGAAATGCCCTACTTGCTCTTTCTATAACCAAACGCCACTGCCTGCAGGGGCTAATCCAAAGGGCACCCAAAGGAATGAAATCTGGCAGATGGATGTGTTCCACTTTGCAGAATTTGGCAAATTAAAATATGTTCATCACACCATTGATACTTATTCAGGCTTTCAGTGGGCAACTGCTTTAAGTTCAGAAAAAGCTGATTCAGTAATCACTCATTTATTAGAAGTCATGGCTATCATGGGTATACCTACACAAATAAAGACAGATAATGGTCCTGCTTATGTCTCTAGGAAAATGAAACGGTTTTTTGATTATTACAATATCAAGCATGTTACAGGTATACCATACAATCCTACAGGTCAAGCAGTCATAGAAAGATCAAATCGAACTATAAAGGATATGTTGAACAAACAGAAAGGGGTGGAAAACACCCCCAGAAATAGGTTACATAATGCTTTGTTAACCTTGAATTTTCTCAACGCTAATGAGAAGGGAACGACGGCTGCAGAAAGACATTGGATAATGGAAAAGTCTGCTGAACTAAATCAACCAGTTTATTTCAAGGATGTGCTGACCTCACAATGGAAGCCAGGAGATGTGTTGCGTTGGGGAAGGGGTTTTGCTCTTATCTCCACAGGTGAGGAAAAATTATGGATACCGTCAAAATTGATAAAGGTTCGGTTTGAAGAAGAGAAGTCACTTGGAAAAGATAAATAACAATTCATTCACAAGGATGACCGGCATTCTGATGGTAAGGATTACAGATAGGTTGGGGGCAGGGTTCTTTTCTTATCTCCACAGGAAAATACTCATCTCCAAAGAATTTAAGGGACCCTGAATATTTAATTACTGATGGATGGAAAATAGTTACGACCCACTAAGCATAAACAATAAAATTCTATACATACTGTAAGTATTGATTTATATACATATATATTTATATGTTTTATTGAATACTTCTTTATAAATGTGTAGAGCTGGTTTTGGAGTTGGACTATGGCTCAGTCCCTCTTCAATTCCAAGCCTGTTGATAAGAGATATTTCAGAGTTTCTGTCTCAGGTCAGGAGCCATGAAATGGGACAGAATAAGAATAATTTTATACTTGATAAACTTTCTTTGCCTTTCCTCATATCTGTGTCTTTCTTTATATGTCAGTATATGTCCTTGTTGTTAATGTTTTAATTTCCCATAACAAGCAACATATTTTCCTACAGTAATCTTTGAAGTTTCCAGGATGAAGATGGGGCCCCACAACATCAACTCAATCTGGTTTTTATGACGTCATGAATTTTTTTTAAGCGCTAATATTAGAACTGTTTTTTGGTACCAACTGCTGGAGACAATTTTGAATGATGCACATTTTTGACAACACTCTGGCCGGACCTTCCCAAAACGCTCAGAGACTAGTTATAATCTTCTTAGGTCAAAGGTTAATTTGGGAATTTTACCATCATTTCCCTTCACAGGGACCCCTAAGAAGAACGTCGCCCCCATGTCAGCTAGAAGCAATCTTAGAGGACGACGTCCCCTCTCCCAACAGAGTTTGCCCACAGGGTTAGGGACATCTTTTAGTGGTTGGTTTAGGGTTGAGGGGATGGGGAGATATTGTATAGAATTAGGGGTATATAAAAAAAGGGGGGGATTAACTGGTTTGATGGGATGATTGGTATTTGTGATTTACTGTTTTTAGAAAATTATATTGGTACTGTTTCTTGTATATTGATATATTGAATATTGAATGTGAGTGTTCCTACCTCTATTTTTGTATAAGAGTATGCTTATATTGTATGGATACATCTATCATATCACAATGTACATTTCTACCTCTGGTACTATTTATGTAATAACATTGTTTACATTTTGTTATGTAATGACATTGTTTACAGGTGAAGATCATTGTCTTCATATATTGCACAGTTGTTTATTCTTTTAGTTTTAAAAATAGATAGGTATTGAGAATTATATGTTTGTCATATTTATTTTTAGGTTAATCAGGTCTTTTAGATACATAGAGATTATTTTTAGTATAGATAGTATAATCTTCAGCCTCTTTGAAGAGCTGTAGAAAATGGCCTTTAATCTACCTAGAATTCTGTGCCTACAAGACACAATTACTCCTGGCAACACCTCTCTACTCCCGAGAGACCGTTGAGCACCAAAGACACTCCACTGGGAGCTTGTCTTCTTGGCAGAACTGGCCTTTGGGTTAAGAAAAGCCCATACCTCAACTACTGACTAAGATATGAAACAGGATTGTCTTATCTTGCCAAGACAGGGTAGGATAATTCTAAGAAAGTTCATTACATCTGATAATGGTATGTCAGTTATGTTAGGCCTTAGCCAAAGTTGGTTGACTCAACATTGCAAACGAGACTTTGGGTGATTGCCCAGGTAGTCAGTTGTCTCTGTCATTTGTTGCACATTTTGGATATCTCTTATTTGTTAAGTAATATTTATTCCCTTCTCAGATCTTTGACGGAGTTGAAGATTATTTAATTGTAGTTACTCTCTACATTATTTAGACTCCTTGAGATAGAATGTCTAGCAAAACTTTTGTTCTCAATATTGTTTGTTATATTTATCATTTGTTATTATTGTTTATAGTTATATTTGGTTTAGTTCTGTCTTATTTAGACAAAAGGGGGAGATGTAGGGCTAAGACCACCCCTTTGGGGGCGGGTTTTGCCTCAGGCGAATGCATATGGTTAAATCGGGCTGCGAGGGACAGCTCGGCCCTTTTTTGTTTCCTGCCTCCTGTGCTACGCGGGAACCCCGGTTCTGTAAGTTTATTATTCATTAAAGTTGTATATATTTTTTTAAATATCTGCATTGCATTTATTTACGCCGGTACATTTGGCGCCCGCCCCGTGGGGCTTTGCGGAGACCCGGCCCAAATTGGGACCACCACTCCTAGCGGTGGTCTCCCTGGGCGCGCAGACTGTACCCTTTCAGCCGGCTGACTTAACTACAGCTGGGGACACAGCTGAGATTCTGAGTGACTCGATCTTTCCCAGTGCCTGCTAAAATATCAAAAGGGACGGGAGTATTAGCACTCCCCGGCCCCGCCCTGCCTGATCAGTCTTTGTTTCCCTCCCTCCTCCGCCGCCCGCCGCCGGCACTCGGGTCACGTGACAGCGGCTCTGCCAGCCGGCTCAAACACACCAGCATCCCTCTGATTTGTTCACTTTGGCGGCTTTTCTCTCTGTTCCCTTTCTGGCCCAATTGCTATTTGTTTTTGAGTCATTTATTTCAGACTTAGGCCACGTGGACTCAAGTGGACTCTTTCGCCACCACTGGCAGGAACCAGTCATTGCAGGTAAAAGAATTTTTTCTTATATAAATAAAATGTCTGAGAACGTGACTGTTTCATATTTCAACAGCTTTTTTGAGTGTACCATGTGGGAGATTTTACAAGAGGTGTCTATCACCCCACATCTATGGATATTTTTGGGATTCTTAATTTTCCTTTGCACTATTTGGTTTGATAATAGGAAAATGATAAAATCTCTTAAGGCAGAGGTTGAACGTTTAAAAACTATTGAGAATGACAACAATCTTCTCAAGAATCAGTTTGAAGTTCTCCAGGAAGAAAACAGATCTTTGTTTAACATGACTCGGTTAACTGAGCAAAATTTAGAAAACGTACAGGCTGATGTTAAGGAGAAATTCATTACTATGGAAGAAGGAACAGCTGATTTAGATCGTAAGATTCAGTCCCTTTCTGTAGGAAATGAAACATTAACTGAGAGAATCAAAACTGCTGAATGTGACAATCGGATTTTGTCTAAAGCTTATGACAGATTGGCGGAAAGATTGTCAATACAAGAAGGCACGGTTTATGCCATAAAAATTATGTCCAAAGATGAGATGTTATCTCTAATGGACAAACTTCATACATTAGAATCCTCAATGAAGGCTTTGGAACATAATTCTGGACAGGAGATTCAGACATTGCAGAAGGCAATGGTGAATAGAATTGAAAAGATTGAGGAATTTCTAAATTCTGATGAAGAAGAGCAAAGGGTAGAAAGGCAAATTTTAACTACATCTGTGGGTAAATCTCTCCGGGACAATTTCCACAAAGCTCTACCTACAGCTCTACCTGCCTTTCCAGTAATAACAACAGAGACGGTGATTGGTTCCAGAAACCCTAGGGTCATCAAGGAGGATACATGGGAGCCTGTCCGTATGAATGACCTCAAGGAAATTAAACAGGCTGTCATGACTTTTGGGATGCAAGCCTCTTTTGTTAAAGAGATGCTAAGATCTTGGGCCACGACAAGCAGAGCAACCCCCTCGGACTGGCTCCAGCTGAGCTCTGCGGTACTTGAGAGTGGACCGCAATTGAAATGGAAATGCTTATTCAGGCAAGAGGCTAGACTCTTAGAACAGCAGGAAAAAGCAAAGGGAATTGACATTTCCCTAGATAAAATTCTAGGTGAAGGGCTCTTTTCCGACCCTCAGGAACAAGCTAATTTGGATGAAAACACACTCTCCATGTGTACTACAGCAGCCTTAAGGGCTTGGGACAGGGTACAAGACCCAGGACAGAGAATGGAATCATTTGTCACAGTTAAACAAGGTCAGAGAGAACCCTTTAGTGACTTTTTACAAAGATTAACTAAGGCTGTACAATTAGGGATATCTGACCCAGAAGCAAGACGTATAATAATTGAGTCTTTGGCTTACGAAAATGCAAATGTGGAATGCAAAAAGATCTTGGGGCCTTTAAAGTTCAGATCAGCGTCCTTGGAAGAATGGGTCTTGCATACATTAAATGTTGACACATTTGATTATGGCACTGAAGCATGGGTAGAAGAAGCAATTTCCAATGGTAAAAGGAGACACCAGAATACCAAATGTTTTAATTGTGGCAAAATGGGTCATATGAAAAGGAATTGTAAACAATGGATTTTCAGAAATAATAATAATGCATCTTCTAGAAATAACAGAAATAGAAGGACTCAGCCTTCAGGTTTATGTAGAAGATGTGGAAAAGGCAGACATTGGACGAATGAATGCAGGTCTACAAGAGATAGACAAGGCAACCTGATACAGACGGGAAACGTGAGAGGGGGGCCTCACAGGCCCCCATGGCAAACATGGTTCAGTCATTTCCAGTTTCTGCAGAGAACATGCCTCGTCAGGACAATTAGGAAGCCACATGCCTACTGTTACAAGCAATAGTAATCAGAAAGATGAGTTACGTGTGTTTTGGCAAACTTCTATAAATGATCAAAGACCTAAGCTGAGAGTGTGTGTAAATGGCATTTTTATTACTGGCCTGCTGGACACAGGTGCTGATGTAAGTATCATTACCCCAGAATCTTGGCATCCATATTGGCCTCTTCAGAATGTAAATGTTCAGCTCCTGGGAATTGGAACCCTATCTCGAGTAAGGCAGAGCACGAGATGGGTTGAATGTATAGGGCCAGAGGGACAAATAGGAAAATTAAGGCCATATGTAGCCAATATTGCAATGAATTTATGGGGTCGTGACCTATTACAACAATGGAATACCCAAATTAACATTCCTGCTACTTCTAGAGCCTATATTTCTGAGAATAATATTAAAAGATATTACAAACGGAGAAAACCAGCCATTCGGGCTGTACAAGAACAAGCAATTGATGTCCCTTCAGAGATACCAACAGCCTTGCCTCTAAAATGGTTGACTGAGAAACCAATATGGACAAAGCAATGGCCTTTAGCTGAGGAAAAGTTACAGGCTTTAGAACAGCTGGTACAAGAACAATTAGATGCTGGACATATAGAAGAATCTACCAGCCCTTGGAATTCTCCTGTATTTGTGGTTAAGAAAAAATCAGGTAAATGGAGAATGGTGACAGATCTCAGGGCCATCAACAAGGTTATTCAACCTATGGGCCCTCTGCAATCTGGAATTCCTTTGCCCTCTTTATTACCAAAAGGATGGCCTCTCATAGTTATTGATTTAAAGGATTGTTTTTTCACTATACCTTTGCAAAAAGAAGATAGAGAAAAATTTGCCTTCACAGTGCCTACTTATAACAATTCTCAACCTTCGAGGAGGTACCACTGGACCGTCCTCCCCCAGGGTATGTTAAATAGCCCCTCCCTGTGCCAATATTTTGTGAACCAACCATTGCAAATAATACGCAAGAAATTTCCCAAATCTATAGTATACCATTACATGGACGACATTTTGTTATCCGATTCAAACATGGATACCTTGAACAGACTGTTTGAAGAAATAAAGATACTTTTACCTAAATGGGGGTTGCAAATCGCTCCTGAAAAGATTCAGAAGGGAGATTCTGTTAATTATTTAGGTTATAAAATAGGTTTGCAAAAAATCAAGACACAAAAGGCACAAATTAGGAGAGATCGCCTACGGACTCTTAATGACTTTCAAAGACTGTTAGGAGACATTTCCAGTCTACGACCAGCTATTGGAATAACACCTGATCTAATAATTCATTTGAACAAAACCTTGGATGGTGATAAAGATTTAAACAGTCCCAGAGAATTAACAGCTGAAGCAGAAAAGGAACTGACAATGATTGAGGAAAAATTACAACAGGCACATGTGGACAGGGTGAATCCAGAGCTCGATTGTATTCTCGTCATACTACCATCAAAAATTTCTCCTACAGGAATTTTAATGCAGAGAGATGATATTATTTTGGAATGGATCTTTTTACCACATAAACCAAGTAAGAAACTGAAAACTTATGTGGAAAAAGTCTCTGAGTTAATTATAAAAGGCAAGCTGAGACTTCGTCAACTAGCAGGCATAGACCCAGCAGAAATTATAGTGCCTTTCACTGCTGATGAACTAAAGAAATTATGGGAAGATAATGAACCATGGCAAAGAGCTTGTGCTAATTTTTTGGGAGACATTAATAACAACTATCCAAAAAGCAAGAGGCTTAACTTCATAAAGAGAACTTCTTGGATTCTTCCTCGAATCGTCCGTGATGCTCCAATAACTGGAGCCCGTACATTCTATACTGATGCCAATAAATCAGGGAAGGCAGGTTACAAATCAGAAGACTTGGGTAAGGTGGAACAAAGTCCGTATGATTCTGTCCAGAAGGCAGAATTATATGCCATTCTTATGGTACTAAGAGATTTTAAAGAACCTATTAATATAGTTACTGATTCACAATACGCAGAAAGAGTTATTTTACATATTGAAACTGCTGAATTTATACCTGATGATACAGAACTAACCTCATTGTTTCTCCAGGTTCAAGATTTGATCAGGAACAGGCTTTGCCCTATGTACATAACACACATCCGATCCCATACGGGTCTGCCAGGTCCTCTAGCACAAGGTAATGCAGAAATTGATCAATTATTGATTGGTAGTGTGCTACAAGCCTCTGAATTTCATAAAAAACATCATGTTAATAGCAAAGGTTTGAAGAAAGAGTTTTCAATTACATGGCAACAAGCTAAGGAGATTGTAAAGAAATGCCCTACTTGCTCTTTCTATAACCAAACGCCACTGCCTGCAGGGGCTAATCCAAAGGGCACCCAAAGGAATGAAATCTGGCAGATGGATGTGTTCCACTTTGCAGAATTTGGCAAATTAAAATATGTTCATCACACCATTGATACTTATTCAGGCTTTCAGTGGGCAACTGCTTTAAGTTCAGAAAAAGCTGATTCAGTAATCACTCATTTATTAGAAGTCATGGCTATCATGGGTATACCTACACAAATAAAGACAGATAATGGTCCTGCTTATGTCTCTAGGAAAATGAAACGGTTTTTTGATTATTACAATATCAAGCATGTTACAGGTATACCATACAATCCTACAGGTCAAGCAGTCATAGAAAGATCAAATCGAACTATAAAGGATATGTTGAACAAACAGAAAGGGGTGGAAAACACCCCCAGAAATAGGTTACATAATGCTTTGTTAACCTTGAATTTTCTCAACGCTAATGAGAAGGGAACGACGGCTGCAGAAAGACATTGGATAATGGAAAAGTCTGCTGAACTAAATCAACCAGTTTATTTCAAGGATGTGCTGACCTCACAATGGAAGCCAGGAGATGTGTTGCGTTGGGGAAGGGGTTTTGCTCTTATCTCCACAGGTGAGGAAAAATTATGGATACCGTCAAAATTGATAAAGGTTCGGTTTGAAGAAGAGAAGTCACTTGGAAAAGATAAATAACAATTCATTCACAAGGATGACCGGCATTCTGATGGTAAGGATTACAGATAGGTTGGGGGCAGGGTTCTTTTCTTATCTCCACAGGAAAATACTCATCTCCAAAGAATTTAAGGGACCCTGAATATTTAATTACTGATGGATGGAAAATAGTTACGACCCACTAAGCATAAACAATAAAATTCTATACATACTGTAAGTATTGATTTATATACATATATATTTATATGTTTTATTGAATACTTCTTTATAAATGTGTAGAGCTGGTTTTGGAGTTGGACTATGGCTCAGTCCCTCTTCAATTCCAAGCCTGTTGATAAGAGATATTTCAGAGTTTCTGTCTCAGGTCAGGAGCCATGAAATGGGACAGAATAAGAATAATTTTATACTTGATAAACTTTCTTTGCCTTTCCTCATATCTGTGTCTTTCTTTATATGTCAGTATATGTCCTTGTTGTTAATGTTTTAATTTCCCATAACAAGCAACATATTTTCCTACAGTAATCTTTGAAGTTTCCAGGATGAAGATGGGGCCCCACAACATCAACTCAATCTGGTTTTTATGACGTCATGAATTTTTTTTAAGCGCTAATATTAGAACTGTTTTTTGGTACCAACTGCTGGAGACAATTTTGAATGATGCACATTTTTGACAACACTCTGGCCGGACCTTCCCAAAACGCTCAGAGACTAGTTATAATCTTCTTAGGTCAAAGGTTAATTTGGGAATTTTACCATCATTTCCCTTCACAGGGACCCCTAAGAAGAACGTCGCCCCCATGTCAGCTAGAAGCAATCTTAGAGGACGACGTCCCCTCTCCCAACAGAGTTTGCCCACAGGGTTAGGGACATCTTTTAGTGGTTGGTTTAGGGTTGAGGGGATGGGGAGATATTGTATAGAATTAGGGGTATATAAAAAAAGGGGGGGATTAACTGGTTTGATGGGATGATTGGTATTTGTGATTTACTGTTTTTAGAAAATTATATTGGTACTGTTTCTTGTATATTGATATATTGAATATTGAATGTGAGTGTTCCTACCTCTATTTTTGTATAAGAGTATGCTTATATTGTATGGATACATCTATCATATCACAATGTACATTTCTACCTCTGGTACTATTTATGTAATAACATTGTTTACATTTTGTTATGTAATGACATTGTTTACAGGTGAAGATCATTGTCTTCATATATTGCACAGTTGTTTATTCTTTTAGTTTTAAAAATAGATAGGTATTGAGAATTATATGTTTGTCATATTTATTTTTAGGTTAATCAGGTCTTTTAGATACATAGAGATTATTTTTAGTATAGATAGTATAATCTTCAGCCTCTTTGAAGAGCTGTAGAAAATGGCCTTTAATCTACCTAGAATTCTGTGCCTACAAGACACAATTACTCCTGGCAACACCTCTCTACTCCCGAGAGACCGTTGAGCACCAAAGACACTCCACTGGGAGCTTGTCTTCTTGGCAGAACTGGCCTTTGGGTTAAGAAAAGCCCATACCTCAACTACTGACTAAGATATGAAACAGGATTGTCTTATCTTGCCAAGACAGGGTAGGATAATTCTAAGAAAGTTCATTACATCTGATAATGGTATGTCAGTTATGTTAGGCCTTAGCCAAAGTTGGTTGACTCAACATTGCAAACGAGACTTTGGGTGATTGCCCAGGTAGTCAGTTGTCTCTGTCAATTGTTGCACATTTTGGATATATCTCGTTTGTTAAGTAATATTTATTCCCTTCTCAGATCTTTGACGGAGTTGAAGATTATATAATTGTAGTTACTCTCTACATTATTTAGACTCCTTGAGATAGAATGTTTAGCAAAACTTTTGTTCTCAATATTGTTTGTTATATTTATTATTTGTTATTATTGTATATAGTTGTATTTGGTTTAGTTCTGTCTTATTTAGACAAAAAGGGGAGATGTAGGGATAAGTCCCGCACCTTAGGGGGCGTGTTCACCTCAGGCTAATGCTCGCCTATAAATTTGGCGAGCGTGCTCCCAGCTCTCTCCTCTTCTTCTGCTTTCCTGGTCTCTGCGGGAACGGTGGTTCTGTAAGTCAAGTCTATTTCGACATTAAAGCTGTATATATATTTTTAGAATCTGTCTGCATTCATTTACGCCGTTACACTTCCTCTGAGGTTGGGATGACCACCCCCCATATCCAGGATGACTGGACTGGGTACTTTGTCACGATGTCTTGTTTCCTCTCCTCCCATTTCATATGCTACTTTTCTCCATTCTTATTTTCTAGTTTAATGAAAATATTTGCATGCACATAGGGCCATAGAGCACAACGTATTGAGATTTCCACAAGGTCACAAGAGGCCATCGGATCCCCCCCCAGAGCTGAAGTTACAGGCAGTTGTGGGCTGCCTGATGTGGGTGCTGGGAACTGCAGTCAGGTCCCCTGGAAGAGCAGTAGTGCTCTTAGTTGCTGATCATCTCTCCAGTGACTCAGGGCTGTCCTCTATTTCTGAAACAGTCTCATGTTTGGACTGTAGGAGAGCCTGGCCTCAGGCCACTCTGTCCCTGACCTCAGCTAATCCTTCCACTGAACTTGGAAGGCAAAGCCTATCTTTAGGTGAGCAAAGGGAGGGGTCTCATGGATCTGACTCACAGCAAACATTCAACAAGGGCATCATGTCTGCTGCAGGTTCAGAGCTACTGTGCATCTCCCTCCCTTCTTCAGGTGCCCAGCACTCTCTACTCACCCCTTCTTCAGTTTTAGTAGACCCCTTCACAACTTCCTCCATGCAGGCTGCTTAACACAGGCCACCGTTTCATCTGCTTCCTTAACAGTGTCATCTGTTGGTCCTTATCTCTCCCCCCCTCCTAACACACACATACAATGCATGGGAATTTAGTCCATCTGGAGGACTATGCCTCCTGGTTGTTAGCAATGACCCCAAGCTGGGCTGCCTGTTTCCCTGAGGATCTAACTAGACAGTGTCAGGCCTCAGAAGCTTTCCACACTCCTCTTCTACCCTAATACTTACATTTACAATTAACTTCAAAATTCTCAGATGGGCTCCCTGCGCAGCTGTTAGCCTTGGTAGCCTTGTGGAAACTTCTGATGGGAGGCATGTGTTTAGCACAGGATCACTAGCCTGCAGCTCCTGGGACAGAGACTAAGAAGAACCTTTGCTTGTTCGTGTATGTGTGTGTGTGTCACAGAACCTGTCCAGTCCAATGTTCCTCCCACGACCTTGGCTGGGAAGTGGCTATTTGCAAGCACTCCACTACTGAGCCCCACTACCAGGAAGTGGCTGTTGATTGGCTGTGCACAAAGTTGGAAAGTTACCAGACGAGGACTGCACAGAAGTGAGACCTGTACATGCCAAGGCAGGTCAGCCACCTAGGACAACCAGAGCTTTGGACCAGAATGAGTATGTAGAAATTGAGCACTGGAAGCAGGGGACCAGAAGGGGCCAGGAAGCCATCAGAGGTCCTGGTGTCAGGGCTGCCACCAGTTGATACATCATGATGTGGTCTGAGCTCTGCCGTATCATACTGGTGCTTTCCCCCTCACCATGGTGCCCATCTTGGTTTCCACCTGTCCAGGTGGGTCTGTGGTCAGGGGTTTTGCTGTCTTCTGTACATTTACTTCAGGTAGGACTATGATCCATCTTGCAGTAATTCTCAGTCTGCTCTGACAGAAGGTGGAAGTTCATGTTTGGTTTGGCATGTGGAGTGACTAGTTTTCTGTACCACACTATAAATGACCACACTCTTACTCACTTGATAAATACACACTTGTCATCTTAGTTCCTGGGGCTCAGAAGTTTGTGTGGCTGAGCCTCTCCCAGACCACTGCCAGGGTGTGGCCATGTGGTGTTCTCTCCTCTGAGGCCTGGTGACAAAGAACACACTGCCCAGTTCATTTGACTTGCTGGAAGAGCTCAGTTGCCTGCAGCTGTAAGAGCAATGGCCCAACTTGTTACAGGCCACCCTCTGTTCCTAGAGGCTCCTGCTTTCTCATCAGCAAGCAGGTCTGTGGCTGCTGTTTATGACATGATGCAATACACCCTTGGGAATGGCATCTCTGCCACAGGAGCCAGTCACACTCAAAGATCACCATGGGGACACATCACCTTCTGAAAGACTATCTTTCCTTCACTGTCCAGTATGAGCACTTTTGTACAAAATAGAATTAACCAGACAAGTGTTAACCCATTTCTAATCCAACCACCTGTATAGCTATCTGTTAGTCAAGAATGTGTGGTCCTGATTACTAGTTTTAGACTAGGCATCTAACCAACTTAAAACCAGGTAATGTGAGTCTTCCTTTGTTGTTGTTGCTTTTTGATGGTGGTTTGGTTTGTGATTGGGGCTCACCCTGTAGCCAGCCTAGGCAGGGTCCCATGATAAGAGCCTCCTGTTTCTGCCTCTATTGTGTAACTTACAGTTTAACCCTTTGCCAACCTGCAAGAAAAGATTCCTCCAATCAAGCAGGCTTAGAGAACAGAAGTTTTCAGAGATTGGCTCTTGCCCCCATCCTGGGTCGAGACCTCCTTCTGGGAGCAGTTCTATGAGGCCCTGATGGGGTGGGAGCTACTGCTGGGCTCTAGACTGCTCACCTAAATGATCAGGTATCTGGAGAATAAACAGCAACTCACTTCCTGGTGCTCGGCCTGGCTCTATGTAGAAATCTGCTCTGCCCAAGCCAGGTTGAATGGGCGTCTGCTCCCACAACCAGCAACTGCATTTCTCACAGAGACATTTTATAGCCAGCAATGCTTCCTGTCATAAGGAGTCAGAGATCCTGGTCAAGTAGGTGGCCAAAGTCACTGGTCATGAGGACAGGCCTTGTACACTGCTCTCGACCAAGTGTCTCGGTGCCTCTGTACCTGTCTTGTATGCTGCTAAAACACACGGCTGAAGCAAATGGCAATGATTTTGCCCCAGGGTCCCAGAGGCAGCAGTGCAAATGCCACATATGTGTCACATTCTGAGGAGGTGACACCCTCACATGCATCACATTCTGAGGCAGAGACACCACACATGTGTCACATTCTGAGGCAGTGACAACTCATAAGTGTCACATTCTGAGACAGTGACACCCGCACATGTGTCATGTTCTGAGGCAGTGCTGACAACTTCACATGAGTCAAATAATGACCCAGTGACACCTCACATGTGACAAATTCTGAGGCAGTGCGTTGAAGGAGCTGCTGGCTGCTTCCTGCCGCCCCAGCTCCTGGTCGCCTGGCTAGCTTATGCTCTGAAATAACAACACACAAATTGTATTCTTTTTTTTTGTTTT
>JAOXYA010376322.1:0-32958 GCA_028565675.1 Sorex palustris
CGGAGGAATCGAACTCGGGTTGGCCATGTTGGCTGCGTGCAAGGCAAACGCCCTACCGCTGTGCTATCGCTCCAGCCTAGGAAGATACGATATTTTTTTGTGGGAGCTACTCCTGTTGGCGCTCAGGGTACCAAATGCGGTGCTTGGGAGCCTCCTGCTTGTACAGCGTGTTTAGCCCCAGAAGTACGTTTTTCTTTTAAAACAATTTCAGGGAACCAGAAAGATAGTACAGGTGCTTGCTTATATGCCTCCAACACTGATTCTGTCCCAGAGCTCTACCAAGAATGATCCCTAAGCACAGGAGTCAAGAGTAGTTCCTAAGAACCACCGGGTATGGCCTTAAAGCAAGAAACAAAGTAGCACTGTCGCACTGTCCTCCCTTTGTTCATCAATTTGCTTGAGTGGGCCCAGTAACATCCCCATTGTGAGACTCCTTACTGTGTTTGATATATCCAATACTCCACGGGAGCTTGACAGGCTTTGCCATGCGGGTGAGATAGTCTTGGTAGCTTGCTGGGCACTCTGAGAGGGGCGGAGAAATCGAACCTGAGTCAGCTGGGCCGGCCGCGTGCAAGGCAAATGCTCTACTGCTATGCTATCACTCCAGCAACACAGAGTATTTTATTTAAAAATTTTCTTTGTGTTGCTGGGAATTGAGTGTGAGGGCCTCACACTTGAGAGGCATTCTACCAGTCTCATTTCCAGTCCAAGCCTTGTATAAAATAGTACTCCCTCATCTATTTCTTCTCTCATTCTATCTGTATCTTTCAGGAGGGTTATAAATTTCAGAGACATTTATTGGAACTCACTTAAACTCATCAAGTCACACTAATTAATATATCTATATTCATCTGTAATTTACTTTTGGTTCTTTATGTTGATGGCCAGCTAGCAGGTTCACAGCAAACAAACATCACCAAGATCAGTATTAACTGTAAAGAAATAAAATTACCAACTTGTTGTCAAAAGTGTTATCTCATGGGAACATATAAATATATAAACATATAAAAATATAAAAAAATTAAAAATACACAGAGACACACAGATACATAGACACAGACACACAGAGATACACAGAGACACACACAGACAGAAACACACAGAGACACACACAGATACACAGATACACACAGACACACACAGACACACACGGAGGCAAACATAGATGCACACAGACACACATGCACACACCAACATGCACACACATACGGACGGCGCCCCCTCTGGCTTCCGGGCGTAGGTGTGGCCATGCTCCGTGGGCTCAGGACGGAGGCTGAGGCCCAGCCCCCACCAGGGAAGCCCCCCAGCAGTTCCGCGGGGAGTCCGGAGCTCTAACAGAGCCTGAGCGCGGGAGGCTGCTGTCTGCTGGGCAATCTCTGGGCAGCTCGTCTAACAGTGAGAGGCTCCTGGGCGCAAAACCCCAACCCTGGGTCAGAGACAGTGCAATGGGTGGGGCATTTGCAAAAAACAAACACAACCACCCTCCTGGGGGCCCAGGATGGTTCTGGAATGAGCATCAGCCTCCCTCGTAGTGGTGTTCGATCCCAACTCCACCCCATGTGCGAGCAGGACCCAGGAAACTGCTTGGGTACGGGAGAGAGCGAGTTCGGGTGCATGGCCTGTCTGGGCACCTCAGCTGGTGTGTGAGCACGGCCACCGAGCAGGGGTGAGCACTAAAAGTGTGTGACCCCACACCCCAGACTGGGGGGCTGACAGCCCCAAGTGCACACCTGCCTTCTTGGAGTTCCTGAAGCCCCAGAGAGTCTCTGCGAGCCAAGGTGCGGTGCCTGGCTGTGGGACCATTTTCCTTGTAACCTCTGGAGTTACAGGCACCTCACGGCCCTGCAGCTGGGAGGGTCAGGCCTCAGGAGCCAGCACCCCTGCCAACTCCCGCTCCAGAACACACATCACCCCCAAAGCAAGTTCCCTCAGCAGCTGCCCCCCCCCACCCCACTCACACACACACCCAAACACACACACACAATCCATCCTTCCACCCCTCTCCCGAGCTCTTAATCCCCATGGCATTTTCCTCTCCATGAGTCCACGGGAAGGCTGCTGCTGGGATCCTGGGCAGCGCTAGGCTCAGAGAAACCACATGTTTGTGGCCTTGGGTGGCTTTTCTCCTGGTACAAGATGTTTTCAAGGCCCAGCAGGGCGGTGGCAGGCCAGGGGACTTCATTCCTCCCGCAGCTGCAACAGAGTCTGCCAGGGACAGCCCGCCAGGGACAGCCCGCACTCCGGTGGCCGTTTCCACGCTGCCACACTTGGGCTAATGAGCAGAACGGCCCCCAGGAGTCAAGTCAGAGGTTTGTTTGAGGGCATGCTCACTCATGGGCACTGTCCAGGCAGGAGGGGCTGGCCGACCGCATGCTCATTCCACGTTTCATTTGCTGCAGAAGCCTGGCTGCCTTGTTTGCGCTCTACTTTCTGGAGCAGCATCTACGGGCCGGGGTCCCCCCCTCTCTTTCAATTTCTCATGTGACTTTTGTCATGGCTGCCCCAAAAGGTGGAGTTGGCCCCTGGCAAGGGGGTACCGGGGGGTCCCTAATGACCAGGACACAGAGCAGCTTTCTATACACACAGCTTCTTTGGAGAAATGTCCGAGAAGGCCCTGTGCCCGTGTTCTAATCGCATTATTGATGTTGAGTTGCGAGAGTCTCGATTCTGGATCCTTTGGAGACACCTGATGAGCCAGTATCTCACTCCAGAAAGCCGCCTGTCTGCTCTCTTGGTCTGTCATGGGGGCGGGGTCTCACCCAGTGGGGCTCAGGACTATCTTCGGGTTCTATACTCAGATTCACTCCTGTGGTTCTCAGGAGAGTGTAGAGTACCAGGGATGGAGTCAGGCTCGACTTAACCCTGTCCTCCTGTTATTCATCGGTTTGCTCAAGTGGGCCCAGTAACTTCTCCATTTTGAGACGTGTTGTTACTGTGTTTGGCACATCGAATATGTCACAGGGAGCTTGCCAGGCTTTGCTGCATGGGCGAGATACTCTTGGTAGCTTGCTGGGCTCTCCGAGAGGGGCGGAGGAATCGAACTCGGGTCGGCCATGTTGGCTGCGTGCCGGGCAAACGCCCTACCGCTGTGCTATCGCTCCAGCCCTAACCCCTTAATACCTTAATCTTTGTCCTAGATTCTGGGTCCTAACAGGTTTTGGCTTTTGAGGTCACACCTGGCAGTGTTCAGGGGTTACTCGTGGCTCTGTACTAAAGAAATACTGAGTGCAGGGGTTACTCCTGGTGGTGCTCGGGGGACCATATGGGATGCTGAAGATTGAACCCAGGTCGGCCACAGGCAAATGCCCTACCTGCTGTACTCCAGCCCACGGCCATACCATTTTAATGAGGGATTCAACTCTAAGGCAACGGCAATACCACACAAGTTCATGACAGACTGGGGCCTGGGAGGGAATCCCGTGAAAGACTCCCTGCAGATGCTGAGGTCCACAACATGCTTGCCTCAAGGCCTTGTGGGAATTCACCAGTTCAGGCAGGGGCATAGAATGCAGCCAGCCATCATGCACTCATGCAAACATGCATCACATAGATTCCCTTTTTTGTGTTGAATAGCAGGCACATGAAAGTACTCCTGCAGTAGTCACCTCCTCGCCAAACTCAAGGTGAAATCGCTCCACTGAGTTGAATGCATTCAAAGTTGGGCTTTTGGCCCTGGACAATCTTCCTTCCAAAGTCTGAGTTCAGGTCTCACAAAGGAAAAAGAAAACAGAGAAAGCAAAAATCCCCATTCAGTGGGAATCTGGAATGACAGAAAACATTTAGTAAGATGCAGAACCTATTTCTGCTCTCTTGCATCTGTCCCCCACTGGGAAAGCGGGATCATAACCAGAAAGCAAACAACTCTGGTGCAAAAAACAACAGGGGCCAACCATGTAGGAAATGTTTAACCCAAAGGCCTGGAAAGTAACAGGATAAGTAACCAAGTATAATCCCACCTGGTTATGTTATCTGTTTGTTCTTTTTAATTAATATTTAAGCCACACCTGGTGATGCTCAGGGCTTACTCTTGACTCTGGGTTCAGGGACCACTCCTGGAGATGCTCAAAAACCATACATGGTTTCAGTGATTGAACCAGGACCACGGACTGATCAGAAGTCAAGTGCCTTAATCTTCACGCTGCCTCCCTGCCCTCATGGTGTAGACCAAACAAAACGGTGGACAGCAGAGGAAATACTCTGGGGTGGTGCCAGTCTTTCAAGCCACTGGTTTACGATCCCAATTAAAACGCTCACCCTCATCTTGCAATAAACAAAGTATCTCCGTACAGGATCTTCGGCAATCCAAAGAGAAACAAAACAAGGGGGAAAGAATCCTGTGTAGCAAATGAGTGTTCGCTATGTGCCTGACCCTGACCCATCAACTAAGCAAAGATGTGGAATCCAGAGATGGCAGAGTCAGAGACGGGAGGAACGCGGGAGGGGGCAGTGGCAGGATGGGACAGAACATGCCTGGAGTGGAATCAGGGCGGGGGCAGGGGTCAGGACAGGGCGAGTCGGGGTAGGGGAAAGTGGGGCAGGGGCTGAGTCAGGCAGGGGTGGAGTAGGGGGCCCCCCAATGCAGGTGAAGCACCCCCATCTCCCTCCAGGGCCGTGGTCCCACACTACTGGCTCACTGCTATCCTGCATCTTTGTCTTTAGCCTTTGGAGGGGGCTGCAATGAAGTATGATTATGTAGTAGGAGACCCCCAGGAACAGCAGCTCCAGGGAGAAGGCAGGGAAATGAGAGATGGGGCAGGGGCCCAAAACATGGATTCTTTGTGAGTGGCATCAGCTTTAGCCCTGAGCTTCCCGGCAGCAAGAGGGAAAGGAAAGGATGCAATTCTAGTATTGAGTCTGGTGATTTGGGGGCTGACGAGATAGTGAAGCAGGAAGGAACACGGCTTACACACAGCTGACCCCCCTGCCCTTGGACCCCTGGCACCTCCATACAGTCCGCTGAACCCTCCAGACTAATTCCTGAGCCAGAAGTAAGCCCTGAGCACCAGTAAGTGTGGCATAAAAAAAAGAAAAATGATTGGTGATTCTTAAATCATTCAGGGGGCTGGAGTGATAGCACAGCGGTTAGGGTACCTTGCATGCAGCCAACCTGGGTTCGATTCCCAGCAATCCCATATGGTCCCGAGTAATTCCTGAGTGCAGAGCCAGAAGTAACCCCTGAACATTGCAGGGTGTGACCCAAAAAAGAAAAAAAAACATTCAGAACCCAATTCCAAAGGAACATTCCCAAACTGTTCAATATTTTCCCATAATTTGAACACACAGAACAGCCGGTTCCTCCATGAACCACTGACAACCTGCCGTGAACGTTTTCGTGCAAACTCGGGGAGGTGCCATGTCGACAAGCAGGTAAGTTCTGGGAGGGCGCTAACGCAGATGCCCGTGCCCCATCCAGCCTGCCCACACATCCAGAACAGGATCCACGACACATCTCAGGGGTGGAACCGTTCCAGAGTCTGAGATAGCTTTCCAGGAAAACAGAATAGAGAGTCCCCCCCATCCAAAAAAGACAAAAAAGGACTCCTTTTTTGGAGAGAAAGAACTGTTTCGGACATGGAAAAGATAAATTCCTGGAAGCAATCCAGACCCACGTCTCCGGGGAAGATGATGTCTCCACAGCACTAGAAAGTTCTCCCGCCAGTGCTTGGTGATATTGCGGAGGAGGGCTGTCTTCAGAGACGCCAGCCAGCTGTTTGCCTGAAAGAACCAGCAGACCCCAGAGACAGGGACTGTCACACCCACACATGTGCAGGACAAACAAGGTAGCTGGCCACGGTCAGGGCCAACAGGACCCCCACCCCACCCCCCGCATCAGGGTCTTGGCTAGGAGTGTCCCCAGGGTAAAAGAGCAGGGCTTTCCTGTGTCCCTGAAGGTGCTTTCCACAGAGGCCCTGGAAATTGACCCCGGTTAGCAGAGCAGGGACTTCCTAAGGAAATGGGCTGATGCACAGAACCAGGGTGACTGGGAGGAGCACAGGCCGTAGGAAGCTAGGGCTGTAGAGGCAATGAGTCTGTGTCTTCCAGTTCATGTCTCCTTTGCCCACCCACCCCAAAGCCCCCCGCACTCAGCAGGGCCTGGGCCCAGGAGGAGCCTGCGTCCAGGCTGCACCCGGGCCCGCCCTCGGCCAGAGACAGGATGTCACTGGGAACAGTGTCACTCCAAGCCAGCCCCTGGGGACAGACGGCGCCTGGTGTCTGTGACTAGGGGTCATCCTGGTGAAGGATGCTGTTAGTTACCCTCCCGCCCCAAATGCCTCTGGTGTCCATGTTGAACACCCTTGTCCACTGACCCTCCAGGGGGCAGGCGCAACGTTTCCTCAACACAAAGCAAACACGAGGCCCCCCACTCTCAGCGCTCCGGGTGTGCTGACACTCCACTCCAGGTCTCCAGCTCCCCTGCACCTACCCACATGGTCTTTGAGGTGCCACCTCCCTGGGTTAAAGGTCAGGTGCATTTCACCCCACAGAGCCCCGGGAGGGCGGGGGTGGTCAAGCTAAACTGCAACCTGATTGAAGTCGCTTCTGGGTCAGCATCTCCCCCATCCTGTCCTGTCCCCTCGTCCCTCCCAAGTCCCCTCTCAGGCTCTGCTTTTGGAGAACCCAGCCCAGGACAGGGTGCGTCAGTGTGTTCAACGCAGGGAAGGGCTGTTGCACAGCCCTGGTCTCCACACGGCCAGACAGGCCTCAGGCCCCACGACTGAGTGCAGGGGGCTCCGTGTCAAGCCGGGGTCAGAGTCTGGCAACCCTGAGCCTCCCAGGCTGAGGACTATGGAGGGTCCCTCAGGGAAGCACACGGGCTCCCCCTGCCCAGCCCGTGCCCTCCCAGTCAGGCACTGGTTTGACCCCAAGGAAAGTCACCAATATGCTAACAAACCAGGAAGCCTGCCCAGGGGAGGTATCAGGCCATGGAGCAGTGGGAATGGTGCTCACCGCACAGACCAGCAGCACCCCACACCCGGTGTGGCTCCGGGTTCCAGGTACCTCTCAGCGTAGGGATGAGGTCAGTGCCACTGAGGAAGAAACTGCGGCCGACCAGAACCCCTAGTCGGGGGGACTGAGCGGGATGGGGTGGGCAGTGTGCCCCCACACTGCCTTCTCAGCCCTTGCCCTGATCTCCTCTCTGGCCTCTCGGGCCCCTCAGCCCCTCATCTCTCCCACCCCACATGTCCCTGGTCACTCCAGAGACAGGCCTGTTCTACCGGGTCTGGCTTCACAGGAGGAGCCGAGAGATTTGGGAGGTCTCCAGCCTGCTCCAATGCTCAGGGCCTGAGGAACACTCCAGAAACCCCACCCAAGCCTCACTCGGGTTTCCTCTCTCAGCTTCAAAGGGGAAAACAGGGACTATGTGAACGCCCGTTTAAATCGCGAACCGCCCCCCCCCCCCCAAGTAGAATTGTAGTGAAAGGAGGTGGAGTGACAGAGAAGTGCAAGCAGCAGAAGTAAGAGTAACACAGGCAGGAGTAACAGGGATGGGAGTGACAGAAATGGGAGTGACAGAGGTGGGAGTAATAGAGATGGGATTAACAGAAGAGGGGGTAACAGGAGTGACAGAAGAAGGAGAAACAGAGGTGGGAGTAACAGGTAGGAATAACAAGATAAGTGGGAGCAACAAAACTGGGAGTAAAGAAGTGGGAGTAACAAAGGTGGGAATAACAAAGGCATGAGTAACAGGTAGGAGCAACAGAGGAATACTAGTGGTGGCAGTAACAGAGGTGGGAGTAATAGAGGTAGAATAACAGAGATGGGAGTAACAGAGAGGGGAGTAACAGGCAGGAGTAACAGAGGGGGAACAACAGAGATAGAAGTAACAGAGGTGGAGTAACAAAGGTGGGAGTAACAGGCATGCATAAGAGAGGGGGAACAACAGAGGCGGGGGAACAGAGGTGGGAGTAACAGAGGCAAGAGTAATAGAGGTGGGAGTAACAGAGGTGGGGCAACATAGGCAGGAGTAACATAGGTGGGGTAACAGAGGCGGAAGTAATAGAGGTAGGGTAACAGAAGCGGGAGTAACAGAGACGAAGTAACAGAGGCGGGATAATAGAGGCAGGGTAACAGAGGTGAGGTAACAGGCGGGAGTAACAGAGGCAGGGTAACAGAGGAGGGAACAGCAGAGGTGGGGTAACAGAGGTGAGAGTAACAGAGGTGGAATAACAGAGGCAGGGTAACAGAGGCGGGGTAAGACAGACATGCTAGTAGCCGAAGGAGCAGGAGTGCACAGTGGTGCCCAGGAAGTTGTGGTGGCATTGAGTTCAGCAGGTGACAGCCAGAGGAGGAGCAGGTGGCACGGCCCGGTGCCCTCTCTGCCGTGTGCCCCTGCACAGCTGTTTCCGAGGTGCCCATCAGGTGTGCCCCTTGTGCAGGTGGGCAAACTGAGGCGGGCACCAGCCTGGGAGAGCATGCCCGGTGCCCCCAGAGGGAGGGGGTCTCCTGGGCCCGCCTGTGAATGAGCACAGCAGCCCCGCCCCCCAAGAGGTCCCTTAAATCGTGCGTGGAATGAATGCCCTCGCTTTGTTGAAAGCCTGGCGGAGCGGCTTGTCACCCAGCCTACTGTTGACGTTTCCTTTTTAAAGAACATAACATACATTCTTGAGCTGGAATCAAGCATTCCTACATTTTGTTTTTGAAAAACTATTTCTGGAGTCGTGGAGCGCCCGGCTCAGGCCGGGGGGAGCAGGGGGCCTTCCTCGGCTGCCGGGAGACGCGCCGTCCCCTCCAGAGGAAGCCGGGAAGCCGCAGGCCACGCCCACGCCTGCTCCCTGAGCACATCACGGTGCCCGCGTGACCTCAGCTCGCAGAGCACTTTGTGTGTGCACTTCATTCCCGTGTGTCCCCAGGAGGGCGGCGAGGCCACCGCTGGTCCCCAGATGGCCCGGCCGCAGGACACAGTCAGGTTGGAGGGATCCAAACCAGGGCCCTAAGCCGGGAACACAGGAAGTCATGAGCTATGGAATGGAAGGGACCCCCAGGGACTCAGAAATCCAGGAGGTACCTGGCCCACAAGACAGGCTGAGAGGTCACTGAGTGACCTCTAGGGGCTCTGCCCTGATTACCCACTAACCCGGTGGCTGACCTTCTGAGAGCCCAAGAAAGGCCTAGGAGCAAGAAGGACATGGTCCCTGAGCGGGAGAGGGTAGATCCAGGGTTATTACACTGAGTGTTTCTAGGAAGACTCCAGAAACCGCCTAGAGCAAGGGAGAGTAGTCAGGGAGGGCTTCTTGGAGGAAGTGCCCCTTGCTTTGGCCAGCAGTAGGCCAGGGGGAAGCCCCTTGCCACAGAGACCTGCAGGCAGAGACTGGCTCATCTGCACCAAGCTGGGAGAAAGAGGCATTAGGGCGGCAGTGAGGACCTGCAGTGACCACAGGCTGGAGGGTGGGCAAAGGCCTCAGGGGTGCACAGACCACCATAAACCTGTTGCCCAGAGCAAAACCTGCAGCCCACACCCCTGCATGGGCAGCCTTCTCCGGGGACCGCGGGCTACCCACGAAGTTGCCCAGGAGGAGAGGGGTCCTGGCCTGTGTCGGGGTCTACACAGAGGTCTACGCAGTAGACGGTCCTCCAACATTACCCTTCACCCTAGCCAGGTCCTTCCAGGTCGCAGAAAGGGGAGCTTTCATGGCTTCTTGGGGGGACAGAGGCTGAGACGAGGCCCAGCGCTGCCCCACTGCCCCCGTGACCTCTCACCTTCCTGCCTTAGACTGAGCTAGCCGCTGGCTCAGGTTCAGGGACGGAGAAGAGCACTCGGGCCCTTTGAAGCTGAAGAACCAGCGTGCCCTGGCTCCGCTGCCCACCCGGGCACTGTCCCCTGGGCCCAGAGCAGGGCCTGCCCCACCCTGCTGTGCTCCACTGACCCACAGTTGCGTGACAGACAGCATCTCCCCAGCCTTGCTTGGGCTGGTTTGGGTGGTGTCATCATAGCCCAGGGCTGAGCTGGCAAGAGCGGTGCCAAGGGGCACAGCCCGGGCCCCCCTGGGAGGTCTACACGGGGCCAGGCCGCTAGCCTTGCATAGACTCAGAGCAGAGGGGAGCTGCCAGCCGGCCATCGTTAGGCCAACGCCATCCAGCCCCCGACTCCGTGCTCCTTTGGGCGATATCTGCCCCCGTTGCCAGCCTTCTCTCTCCCTGTGTTTTGTTCTTGATGCTTCTCAGATGAGGACACCTCCCCCCACACGCTCCCCACATGCACAGGACACGCACCGCCCTGCAGCTCCCACCCACCCCTGTGGCTCACTGTTTCCATCCTCAAACTGGGCTCTTGGGTGCTAGCTCAGTCTGTGCACAGTCCGTCTCTCTGACTGTAAGAAAAACTTACCCATCCACATCTCTTTCTTTTGTGCTTCTTTGCGACAAGACCCAAACACTCCTCCGCCTGTAGCATTTGCCAGGTAAGCCACGTCCTACCTAAAGTAGTATTATTGCTTTACTAGGTAAAGGTAAAAGGTAAAGGCCCTCCCGTTGTTCGTCGATTTGCTCGAGCGGGCCCAGTAGCATCTCCATTGGAGATTTTTGCTGTTACTGTGTTTGGCATATCGAGTACATCACGGGCGGCTTGCCAGGCTCTGCCGTGCGGGCGAGATACTCTCGGTAGCTTGCCGGGCTCTCCGAGAGGGGCGGAGGAATCGAACTTGGGTTGGCCATGTTGGCTGCGTGCAAGGCAAACACCCTACCGCTGTGCTATCGCTCCAGCCATTGCTTTACTAATAATACTAATTAGTAATTGCTTTATGTACTTTATATACTAATTAGTATATATACTTTATATACTAATAATACTAATAAGACAATAACACATCCGCACACACGAGCCTGCTGCCAAGCTAACGGCACACACGGTGTCAACTTACTGCATTGTGTTTAGATGCAAAATTAAACAAAGGCATGGCTTAAAAAAACACAGTGACTAGATCACACCTCTCAGGCCCTTCCACCAGCTGAGCCCTGCCCTGCGTCCTGGCCTAACTCTCTGCTCCATCCCGCATGCGGGTCCGTCCACGGCTGGGCACCTCCACCCTGCACCCACAACCTTCACTCCATGGGGCAGCGCCACCATCTTTTACATGACCCCGTCCTCACAGTGCACCCTCTCCCAGGAGGGGAGTCAGGGTCGTGTTCAACCCTACCCCACCCCACTCCAGTCCTAACTCTGGGCTTCGCAGCACAGATGCTCGGGAAACGATTGAGTACTGGGCCTAAGAGCCGCATCTGAAAACTGGGGAAGGAGGGGGACTGGGGAGGGGGTGGCATAACAAGCACAGAACTACCGGGGGACTCTGGCCGCATGTCTTGGTTGAGATGGATCTTGGACATAGCCAGGCTCCCATGTGCGTGGACACAGTTCCCACGTGACTGGGGCGGCCAAGTGGCCCTTCGCCCCACTTCCCGGCACTGCCCAGACAAAGGAACCCCATACTTCGAGTCTTCAGCATCCCTGGTACCCCTGAGAGGGCTCAGCCCCCTCACTCCGGGGGTCTGAGGGAGGAGCCCCGCTGCCTCCCCCGTGTTCTCAGAATCTGACCTCTGGGTCCCCTTCCCTGCTCTGCACCCAAGTCTTCCTTGTGCCCACAAGCTGCGTCCCTCCCAGACCCCAATCCCCAAGCACACAATTCCAACAAGGTTTGCTTCCCTGACATCCCAGCCCTGCCGCTGTTTTAGGACATATTTTTCTTGGAAGGAGCGGTCAGTGCTTGGGACAAGCAGGCCAGCCCTGCCAGGGGTGTGGGGGTGCTGAAAGGCAGCCCGGGTGCCAGAGGACGGTGGGTGCTGGGGCGGCAGAGGCAGGGAGGGGCCCAGCCACAGGTGGTGGGTACGGGCCGCCTGCCGAGGGCTCCACACCCAGCATCCAGCATTTGCTTGGGACAGGTCTTGCTTTCTGGGCTTCCAAGGCTTGCCTGTGGCTCAGGGGGAGGGGGGAAGGCACTGACCAGTCTCTCCCCTGCCTTTGCCTGGGCATACCCACACTCCTGATGGCAGCGGGCAGCTCAGAAGGGCAGGGAAGGGGCTTGAGGAAGCCCCTGGGGGGAGGGGCGGGACAGTCCCCAGAGGCGCAGCATCTGCTCCAGCCACTCCCCGTGCTCCCGGCTGAATCCCCCAACCCTCACCATACTCCCTGCACCGGCCCGGGTCACAAGCACAGCACGTGGCCACCTCTTTTCCTGTGGAATTCATTTCCCACTCGTTTCTGTGCTTCTGTGAGTCCTCAGAGCCCAGCCACACCTGGGACCAGCCGGGTCACTCACCACCCGACCGGCCACCTCCTCCCCCTCCATGGTCAGCACCTGCTCAACTGGCTGCAGATCTGGAGCTGGACCGGATCTGGAGCTGGACTCCGCCTGCCACCCAACCCAGCAGTGTCCTGCTGTCCTGACGTTTCTCGGGTCCATCTGTCCTCCCAAAAGCCAGGTTACCTGTCCTGGCGCATCTGAGCAGAGCTGCCACCACAGGGGCCCATTGGTAGACACTAAGTTTGGCCTCTGTGTTCAGTGGTCGGAGCCTGGGGCATGGACCCCTTCACCTGGGGGCTCTCCTGTCCTTCGGATACACGCCAGGGGCCCACATAGTTGGGCAGTGCCGCTGTTCATCTCCTGCTCCCCCCCTCCCACCTACAGGCACCAGCTGCCCTTCCCAACACCCCGCAGGGCCCCTGCCCACCTCTGCTCCTCTCTCCCTGGGCAAGAGCTGCCCTTGGCCACTAGAGCCAGGGATCAAACTCGGGGCTCAGCGCTTACAAATTAACTCTACAGCACCCCTGGCCTGGCCCGGCCCGGCCCCTGAGGAGTTTTGTTGGGATTTTGGTGTTTATTGGGGTGAGGGACAAGATACCCAGCAGTGCTCTGGGGTCACTCCTGACTCTACACTCAGGAATCACTCCTGGCAGTGTTCAAGGAACCATACAGGATGCTGGGGATTGAACCCGGGTCGGCAATTTGTGCAAGACAAGTGCCCTCCCCACTGCAATATCTTTCTGCCGCCCCCCCCGCCCCAGGAATTTTTAACCTGAGGTCAGGCCGGCTATAACCGGTTCAAGGCCACGCATGACTTTTTCTACAATTTCTTACTTGGTGTTTTCTATACTCACAATACCCAGTTGTTTATGTGAGACTCAAATGAACCTGGACGTGCTGGGTCAGCTGGTCACTGTGTCCCGGCCAAATCCAACAGAGCACCTCTGCCCACACACACACACACACATACACACACACACACACACACACACACACACACACACACGCCCTGCAGTACTCCAGCCCCACGTGAAGTCTCACTGAAGTGAGACGGGAGTGAGATGCAGTGTTCCAGCAGATATCTCCCCCCGCCCTCCTCCATGTCCCTGCCTCTCCCTCCACACACAGAACTTCACCCACCGAACTAACCCCCTCCCCGGGTCCTCGGCTCCCCCGCGCTGAGCAAAGCCAGTGCTGGTAACAGCCCAGCGGTTCCCAGAAGATGCCCGTGTGGTCCCTGAGGCCTGCAGCAGCCCACGGGGACCCCCGTGGCAGCGTGTGGCCGATGAGGCATCCCGGCTTCAGGATGCAGGCTGGTAATCGCCCTTCTGAGAAACGGGGGTTGCAGAGACACCACCTCCCCTCTGCGCAGAGAAGGCCCCTGGCTGCTGTGAGTGCTGACACAGCTGGACCGTCTCACCGCCTGCGTGAGACAAGGCCACGGGGCTGGGCATCATCTCTGTAGCCCCCTCACACCACGTCCTGACCAGCCACGTCCTGGGCCCCAGAGGCAGGTCCCGCTTCTCTCTGCACTGGCCTCGCAGACCCAGCCCATCACCTTCAACCTCTGGACAGCTGAGGTCCCGGCCCACACCGGTCCATCAGGCGGGAAGGACCAGCACATCTGGGAGGGATGGCCATCACATCGCCACATCCAGTCTCCAGCACCCTGGCCCAGCCCGTGGCTCTCAGGCCTCTGAGCACGTGACTCAAGACAAGCCCCTCTCTGCCCGGCACTCCCTCCCCCACCGCCCCTCGCCACACCCCCCTCCTCCACGCCTGTGCATCCTTCCCTTCAGCCCCCACCACACACACCTTCTTCCTTCTCGGGGTTTTTTCCCTGCTCCCCAAGGCCACACTCCACCCACTTCTCGAGGCCACTCTAAGGAAGCCTTTCTGTACGCCAGGGCTTGGCCAAACCTGCCCGAGGACACGGCTGCCCCTGGGCTGACACAGGAGATGGTTCCATGATGCCACTTGGGCAATGAGACTAGAAGCTCCATGTTAATGAGACTCACACACCAGCCTCTGTTTACCCTGGGGACCCCGTCTTTCGGGACACAGCAGCTGCTCAGACACAACTGGACTTAGGAAGAAAGACAGCAGATGCAGACACATGCCACGCCCCCATTCTCAGTAGCCATGTTGGCAGAATGTATGGGCTGACCATCCCTACACAAGGGGGGAAGTGACCCTCTCAGACAAGCCGTCAAGTAGAAAACCTGAATATTTCTTCTTTGGCTTGTTGGGTGACTTTCAGCAATGCTCAGGGGTCACTCCCGGTTCTGCACTCAGGAATTACTCCAGGCAGTGCTCGGGGACCATACAGGATGCCAGGGATCAAACTCTGGTCGGCCACATGCAAGGCAAACGCCCTCCCTATTGCACTGTCGCTCGGGCCCCCAAAACCTCCACGTGACAGCCGTAACGCTCTTGTCTGTTTGTGAAGGCCTTTCTCGGTCCTTCGGGCCCCGCAGTTAGAGGTGAAAGTCTGGGCAAAGGCCAGACCTGACGCTCAGGAGATAGAGGTGCTGATGGGCGGGCAGGGCTGGTCTCTGTGTGCGCCTCTGAGGGGGCTGGAGCTGATGCAGACTGCTGATCTGCCCCAACAGACACTGAAGTGCCCAGAGGCAACACTGGCGGCAATTTCCAGCCACAACTGGCCAGGGGTTGGGGTGTCCCAGGGGCCTGGGCTGGGCAGCTCGGAGAAACAGCCCTGTGCTTTTCTAGGCCACCAATCCTGACCTGGCTGGTGCCATGGATCCTACCGAGAGCTCCCGGGGGAGGAGAGTGGGCCGGGCGCCTCCGCACACCCCCAAGTCCCCGCCTGCAGTCCAGAAAGCGCTCCCTGGACGCCGCTCCAGCATTTGGTCCCTCTCTGAGATCCAAAGCCCAGCATGGCCCTTAGTGTTGACAGGACGGAGGCCAGCGTGACAGTTCTCTGGGCCTCGCTGTCCTGCCCAGGGTGGGGAGGGGAAGGCTGCTCTCTCTGCTTCCCGGAGATGGAGGAGCGAGGACACACGCAGGGGCAGCAAGGTGAAGGTCACTGGCCATGGACTGAGCTCCAGCACCATCAAGAGGGATTCCAGAGAACTGAGCCAAGAGCCCAAGCCCATGAGCACTGTCAGGTGTGGCCAACTCCACACCCCAGCACGCCACAAAGACAAAGACAAAGACAGTCTCAGGACTGGAGAGAACGTGGCCGGCTGCGGCATGCAGGAGGCTGGGTCTCGGCCCCAGAAGTGCCGCACAGACCCTAAGGGACACCAGGAGTGACCCCAGCACCGAGCCCAGAGTGGCTCCTGAGCAGTGGAGAAAAACAAACAAAAAAGGGCCGATTGGAGCTGCGCATTGTGTAGAAGCAGAGGCGGTGCAGGGAGAACATGCAGAACCGCACCCTCCCCCGCTCCCCTCCCCACCAACCGAAGCCCCGAGATGCTAATGTGTCTCTCCAGAGGCCCAGGGGCCCAGACAGCACGGCAGGTCAGGCACCCGCCTCGCACACAGCTGCCTCCTTAAAGATGGGGGCTCAGGGGTTCCTCCTTCCTGAGACCTCAGGTGTCTGTGGCCTCCACCATTGTCCCCATGCAGGGATCCTACCTTTTCCCCCAGATCTCTGACCCCAGGCAAAGCCCACTTCACCCTGAGACTCTTCACTGAACTCAGCCCACACCTCCACACTCTCACTTTTTTGTTTTGTTTTGGGCCTCACCCAGGCTGTGCCAGGGCTTACTCCCACCTCTGGGCTCCAGGACTACTCCTTGCAGTGCCACATGCAGTGCTGGGAATTGAACCCGGGTGGGGGCGTCCAAGGCCAGCGCCCTCCCCGCTGTGCTACGACCCCGCACCCGCCTGCTTCCAGATTTGACCTTCTCCCTCCCCGTGTGGCCCCGTGTCCTGGTCATGCTCCACCCACAGGCCTGGAGACAACAGGGAGACCCTGACGAGACTCTGAGCCTCGTGATTTCACCAGTGATTTGGTGACAAAGTCGACTCCTGTGCGTGAGAAACACAAACACGGAACAATCCCCCAAATCTCGGTAGGCCGCACACAGCCAGGCAAGAGGAAAGGAGGACAAAAGTCAAAACAAAGCCGTGTGGGCCGAGCTGGGCAGCAGTGAGACTCCCGCTGACACTCGGCTGCCTGGTCAGTCCCAGCATCTCCCGCTGCCGCGCTGGCCGCCTGAACACTGCAGCACGAGCAGCATCTCTTTATCAGGCCTTTGCGGTGATCCGCCCTGCCCTGGAAGGGCTCCCTCAACCCTTGGAGCGGGCACATGTCCCCAAATGCCCGTTGTCCATGCCGGAAACACTGGACTGAAGGGCCTTCAGCCTGGGACGCCCACACCCACCAACATTCCCAGGTCACCCTTCTCCCAAGAGTGAGCTGCAAGGCCCACGGGAGAGCCGAGTCCAGGTCGGACCCCACAGCTGAGGCCTGATCTTGACCCCCTGGCTAAGGCCTGGCCCAGCCCCTCGAGCACATGGTAGAAGCAGAATGACAGCGAGGAAGCCAGGGAGCACCATCTAAGGAGGACTTTTGGCGGAGCTAGGGGCAGGGAAACCCTTTCCCTGGGCACCCCCACCCCTGGCCACCGACACCTCACCCACCCTGGCCTTCTGCCTCTCTCGTGAAGACCACCCGGCACAGTGCCTGCCCAGAAAAGAACCCTCACCCCAGCCTCCAGCCAGAGGCTTTTGAAGTCCAATGCTCGGAGAGCAAAGCCAGATTGGCCGGGCCATGCTGGGAGGCTCTCACCGCCCCCGGCTGGAGGTAAGACCCTCCTCCTTCCTCCCCCAGCCCGGGGAGTAGAGGCGTCCGCTCAGCTTTCTAAACTCTGGCAGGCTCCAGCAGCATGTCGCCAGCCTGGAAAACACGCCTGTTTCCTTTGGCGGACTTGCAAATCTCTCCTATTTCCAGGTAAGAAGGCAAACAGAGGGAGCAAGACTGGGGGGGGGGGGGCTGGGGCAGGGGTCTCCACTGAGCACATGGGAAGGGACACGGGGGGGGGGTCCCCACAACCTGGCAGCACTCCCAAACTCAGAGGGTGTCATCAGGAGCAGGCACCCCATTCTCCCCTCCAAGAAAAGTATCTGTGTACCCCCAAACAGGTGTGCCGCCCAGCGGGGGCTTCGGGGCTGGAACAGGGGGGGGCTGTGGGCCCGGATTCCCGGGGTCAGCCTCAGAAGGGGCAGCACCCCATTTTTTGCGAAGCCGGGTGGGACGCTGAGGGGTGTCCTCCAGTCCGGGCCCTGGCTGGCAGCGGGAATATGGGGGGTTAGTGAAATCCTGTGCAACCCTAGCAAAATGCTTTGGCCGGTCCCCAAGGAGCGGGCGACCAGCTGAGGTCTCCGGGGGCCCCTCCCAGCAGACCCCCGCCCCAGGGTCTCTGACACCAGGATGGGGCAAGGGTGAGGATGGAGGGCACTCTGGGCTCCCCCTCCCACCCTCCCATCTCTCTGCAGCTGCACGCAGGGGCACCTGCCTGACCCGGGAAAGAGCAGGTCCGAGCAGGTGGACAAAGCCTCCGGCACTCTGGAGGCCTACACACCCCCGCACCCCCTCTTGGACCCTTCTGTGTCCAGAGGCAAAGAACCACCCCCAGAGCTTCAGAATGGCCCATCAGCGCCCAGCGTGCGCATCCATGGGGCCACGTGGAGACGCGTCGTCCTCCGGGGCCACGGCAGCTTCCCCCACCCCCTCCCAGCCCACCCGCCCTTGACTTTGAACCTTCTCGTGTTGTTGACATTGAAAGGCAATTGTGTTGGTGCCGGTCTCCAAGGTAAACAGAGCTTTACAGGGGAAATGTTTGGCCCTGGAGATTCCTGTTTGCTCCAAGTTTGGCCGAATGGCCGGAATCAGGAACATTTCCATTCATTTCCTTTTAAAGTGCTGCTGATAACAGAGTGGGCGGCTCCCAGCGTGGCCCATCCAGGCTTGGGCAGAGCTGACCCTGGAGGACTGTGGAGGTGGTGGCTGCCCCGCAGGGAGGCCCAGGAGGACCACAAGATGCTGCAAGAGGGAGTCCAGGGCGGGTACAGGAAAGAATGTGCAGCAGCACAGACAGGGCCTGGACTCTATTGCCCCATTATCTGGAGGAGAAGACTGAGGTCAAACTTCCGGCCTCCCTGCAGTTCCTGCCGCTTTTCCCTGCAGCCCTGGGCAGTGTGAAGAGAGAAGGTGACTGGCCAGGATCTGGGAGAAACAGCAGTGTTGAGGCGCCAGCCCAGGGCACCCCTAAAGGGTCAGCCTGGAAACCCCTTCTGGCCAGTCCAGGTGTGGCCAAAGGCCTTCCGGGCTGCTGTGCAGGAGAGACCCGGAGTCGGGCGGGAGAGGATAAGGTCTGCGATCCCAGAGGGGGCCGGCACCTTCGCGTCCAATGCCCGGGGCACGGCGTTCCCTCCTAGCGTTCACCCGCTCCATGGCACATAGCAGGGTCCAGCTCTGAAGGGCAGCCCCAGAAGCTGCTCAGGGGGCAGAGGCCGTGGCCAGCAGAAGCTCTGTCTCTGTGGTGTGACCGACATCACAGGGCAGAGGGCACTGTCTGGCAGAGTGTGACCCTGGCCATGGTGGGGGGGGCATGTGAAGGCAGAGAACAGAGCCCAGGAAGCCCTGGAAATGTCACCCCGACATCCTCTCAGGGCATTGGACCACGTCTTGCAGGCACACCTCACTCAGAGATGTCAGGACAGCTCACATGTCCTTGTGCATTTATCCGCAGAAGCCCCTGCGTTTTGTGGAGGGCAGCGGACAACCCATGGCCCAGTCGCAGGGCCCCCATTGGTCCCATCCGCACAGCTGGGCTTCCACCGACCCTCTCATTTACTGCCAGTTGAAGTGACACTTGTCACTCATTGTTCCCTGGAGTGCATTTACGACAAAGACCAACTGTCTCACGGCTCCAAAATCCAGAAATCCCAGCCCTCGCCAGGTGTCCTCAGGCTAAGGCTGCAGGGAGAACCAGCTCCTCACCTCTTCTAGAAGGTGCCAGGATGACGCTGGGCTCTGCTCAGGGACTCCTGCTTGTGCCCCACTAGCCCCCCTCAGGGGGACGTGCTGAGCGCCCGCCAGGACAGTGGGACCCAGCTACCTTCACTCGTCACGTCTGCAGAGTCTGATCCTGTTGCGTCAGATAACTTGCAGGTTCCAGTGGCCGGCATGGGCGTCAGCCTCTGAGCCTCTCTCTCTGGGGCACTGGGCGAGATCTGGTCCTTGTTGCGGGTCTCTGGGGCCCGACGTGGCTTGGCCCTTCCTGCCCCATCAGGCTCCCAGGCTCTGTTTTTCTTCCCTTCCATTCCATCCCACGAAGTCCGCTCCGAGGTCTCAAGCACCCTGCAGCCTCTGCTCTCTGGCTCCTTTTGCTTAGGAAGATGCTCCTCTAGGCAATCAAATGAACGAACGGAGGAAGAGATTCATGTGTCTGCTCAGGAACATGACAGCAGGAAGACCAACAGACACTACCCACTCCTACTTCTCACACTCGTCTACTGTGCTGCCCCAGGGTGTTCCCACCTGGGGAACATCCATTACCATTTTCCATTACTAGCACTGTAGCACTGTCTGTAGCACTGTCCATTGCTGTTCATCAATTTGCTCGAGCGGGCCCAGTAACGTCTCTTTGGTGAGACTCGTTACTGTGTTTGGCATATTGAATATGTCACAGGGAGCTTACCAGGCTTTGCCGTGTGAGCGAGATACTCTTGGTGGCTTGCTGGGCTCTCTGAGAGGGATGGAGGAATCAAACCCAGGTCAACCCTGTTGGCCTCGTGCAAGGAAAACGCCCTACCCGCTGTGATATTGCTCCTTTGAAATACCCTGATGCTCAGTCAGCCTCAGGTTCTCCGGAATGCAGCTCGTCCAAGCATGGGGCCCAAGTCAGGACTGGCTGCCATGGACGGAGCCAGCTCCGGTCTTCTTGCTCCTGGGGCTAATGAGATAGACCAAGGAAGGGAAAATAATTTCAATGTATGTTTGTTGGTTTTGGTGGGGATCTGACAAAGGCCTCTGCTAATGTTTGCATCCTGTCCCAGTGACCAGAGGTTATGCTCATGTTTAAATGACCCTTAATCATCCCTGCCTCTGAGGCTGGATCTATCATTAAATGGAAGCTCGGGTGTGTAATTATGAAGAAAATGTAAACAGAGATTCTTTCTTGCCCCAGAAAGGAGTTGGTGTCGGGTGGTTATACAAAATCATAGAAGTCACTCTATGGGGGACAGTGGGTGACCACTCACCTCGTTCCAGCTGGCCTGGAATTTTCTCCATCAGTACCTAAATCCTTAGTCTTAGTTCATCACCATGAAGCCAACAGGCCTCTCCTGAGCTCTAGTCAGACCCAGGGCAAGTGGAGGCCGACAGCACGTATGTCTCAATGGACAGAAACAATCACTTGAGCAAACACCCCACTCAACCAAAACATGTTCTAATAAGTCAGAAGGAGAAAAGCAGTTGCCAGATGAGCTCACTCAGATGCGGGCTGCAGAGAAGCAAACCAGGGAACAGAAGAGTAAAAACAAACCCTGGCCACAGCCCACAGAACTGCAGGGAGCAGAGAGGGGGGGGGGGGTTCCAACAAGAGGGGTGGAGCAGAGACGGGTGCTTGGGAGGTGGGAGTGGGGGGTCCCACACATCTGACGAAGTGTAAAACTGTACCCCTAAAATGTGTGGTCTGTCAACCAGCTTAGAGTCAGTCCCAGAAAATTATTTTTTAATTAAAGAATGTATGACTTTGAAATTTCAAACTAATTAGCACATTTTCTCCTTCTACCTTGACAATTACCTTCCAATAGCCTGCAGGGGCCAGTGAAATCCCAAGCCCTGGGACTTCCCTCTGGCTTCTGCACCAAATTCAGCCTTCAACAGGCCTTGGCTCACTTGGATGTGGAGACTCCGATTCTACCTACATGCCGCAACAGCCACTTCTTGGTTCCTCCTCACTCCCAAGAGTAAACTGTGCCAACCTGACTCAGCAGAGAAGGACCCCACGGAAGAGCCTGCTCCAGCTTGGAAGCGAGATTAGGGCCCTCGGAGCAGAGAACTGAGGTCCAAGCACCCCAGAACCTGGCCTAGAAGGAGTGGGTGACCAGTTGGCCAATGCCGAGATCTCACAAAAATGCCGTGATCTCACTGCTGTGGTTTAAAATCAGAAGCCAAGGGACAATTTCCCATTTCCAGACATACCTTCAGGTCCTCCCGGAGAGATGGAAAGAGCTGTTCCACCCAGAGAAATAATCTTTGCACAAAACCTTTCAGAGTCCCTCAGATCCTCACCTTAGACAAGACCCAGCAGTAGGACCCACACAATGACTAGAAGAGAAACACGTGGGGAAGGGCATCCGGTCTGGATACTGATGAGGAAAGCATATGCCAAGCCTCGAGACCCACACCCACACCAGCTCATGCTTCCACCATGGAGCTACCCAGAGTTCTGCTTTCCGACCTGGGCTTCCTGTGATGGCAACACAGACTGTGGCCAGACTGTCCGCCACCTTGAAGGGACACAAACCTAGTTTGTGCCTGGGTAGCTCTTTCATACAAAATGGGGAATGTCAGGCACTAGGATTCAGGAAAGAAATGCCACGAAGCAAACATGGTGAGCGAGGTGGGTAAGGTAGAGAAAGCCATGCAGCAGTGAAGACAGTGTGACATTTACTACCATTTGCTACCAGCCAGGCCTTCAATGAGTTATTTTGTATAGTTGAGTTGAGTCTTTTTTTTTCCTCCCTAGGCAAGATTCCTGGGTTGGAGCGATAGCACAGAGGGTAGGGCATTTGCCTTGCACAGGGCTAACCCGGGTTCAATTCCTCTGCCCCTCTCAGAGAGCCTGGCAAGCTATCGAGAGTATCTTGCTCACGCAGCAAAGTCTGGCAAGCTACCTGTAACATATTCAATATGCCAAAAACAGTAACAACAAGTCTCACAATTTATTGTGAGATGTTACTGGTGCTCGCTCGAGCAAATTGATGAACAACAGGAGGAGAGTGCTACAGTGCTACCCTAGGCAAGATCAGGATCCAAATAGCAGCTTTTGATCAGCAGACACAGAATTGGAACAAGGATTCACGGAGACATGATGTACAGAGATCCCAACCAGGGAGTGCTGGATATTGCAAATATTCCAAAGTCTCACTTCCTTGAGTAAGAGAAGCGATGGTGGTGGGGGTGATGGTGGTGATAGTCGTAATCATGGTGGCCTTGGGAGAAGTGGTGATGGGAGTCCTGGTAATGATGTTGTGGATGGTGGGTGGTTATGATAATGGAGATGATGATGGTGATGGCGAAGCTGATGGTAGTGGCGGTGGCAGAGATGCGGTAGTAAAGGTGGTAGAGTTAATGGTGATGGCTGGCAGAGATGGTGGTGATGATAGGGTAGTGGTGGTGGTGATGGTGATGGGGGTCAGGCAGGCATGATGCTGCTGGTGCTGTTGATGGCGGTGTAATTACCATGATAATGGAGTGATGTTGGTACTGTTGAAAGGGATGGCAGTGAAGGTGGTGGCAATACTGAAAGTTATGCTGGTGACAAGGGTGGTGGTGGTGAGGTAGGCACAGCAGTGGTGGTTAGAGTAATGAGGGCAGTGCTGGGATGGTGATGGTGGTATTGATGGCAGGAGGGAGGACAGTGGTGATTATTCCAGTGGTGGTGATGTTGATGGTAATAGTGGTGGTGAGATGGTGGTGGCAGGTATAGTGATGGTGGTGACGTTGATGTGGTGTGGGGGTAGATAGGATGGTAGATAGGATGTTGATGGTAATCGTGGTGGGGATGATGGTGGTGATAGGTATAGTGATGGTGGTGACGTTGATACGATGGTGGGGTAGATAAGGTGGTGATGATGCTGACAGTAATGGTGATGGTGCTGGCTAGATGATGTTGATAGTAAAATGGTGATGCAGGTAGGGTAGCTCTGGTGGGCAATGGTGGTGGTGAAGCTGGTAGGGTAGGTATGGTGGCAAGGGCGGTGCTGATGTTGATAGTAATGGTGGTGAAGGCGGTAGGGTAGCAGGGTAGCTATGGTGGTGGTGGTGATGCTGATAGCAATGGTAGGGAAGCTGGTAGGGTAGCACTGGTGCTGCCAGTGGTGGCACTGAGGTGCTGCTGGTGGTGATGGGGGAGTGGCAGTGGCAATGGCAGCTCACCACTGCACTAGTACAGTACCACAAGCTGTTGTCAAGAAGAGGCACTCCCCATGGCAGTAGTATGGGGTACAGGCAGTTTGATTTGGGGTGCACAATTATTGAGTTCAGAGGGGAAGGAAGTGCCATGACGCTAACAGCTACAGATTGGAGATTCCCTTCGAGGAAGAAGATGGTGACTTGACTTCACTGTGTGATGAACCCCAGACAGCTGCCAGGGAGAGACATGGGGCTGTGACTCACCAGAGGCGCATGTCCCAACCCCGGGGCGGGCTCTCAGCACAGAACCACCCCCAGCCACGCAGCCACCGTGGCTCCCCAGCTGCCCAGGCCCGGGCTGACTCATCCCTGCAGCCCCGTTCCAGCCGAGTGAGAGAAGATGATCCCTCACGAGCGAGCCTGAATCACCAGGCCTGTGAACAAACTTAGGTACTACTCCACTGGTAGATGAATCATTTCTAAATTAAGCCGGAAGATTTCCAAATTAGCTCAAAATAATCTACCCTCTAGACAGGAGATACATATCCCAGCTTTAAAGAAGACTGAAAGGAGAGGGGGGAAAATAGACAGAAGGCTATGTTCTCGAAGAAAAAAGGAACGGCTTGCTTTTGAAACACAGGACCTATTTTTGTAACAATGCCTGACTCACTTTACTGGCCCCGTCATTGAGAAGGAGAGTGTGGATAACGGATTGCTTTACAGACAAATAAAGATGCTGAGTGACAGCCCGTCAGGCATTCTAATTCCATGTCTGTGATTCCAGCTCTGTTTCAAAGGCACATATGAGCCATGAGATTCATCTCTGCCGCGAATCTTGCCTAAGACCACTCTGTGACAAACCACTTTCCGCAAAGCCTGTGGGATGCAGGAACCGAGCTCTTGCCAAGACGCCCTCTGACCTGGACGCCCCACCCTCTTGGTCTTGTTCCAAGGGCTGGCTGGGAGCCTCTCTACCGAGCTCCATGTTCCTGGGGAGCTCGGAGGAGACCCCAGCAGTGCTCTGTGCCCTGAATTCTCTGTGTCTCTTGTTCTGGCTGGCCAGCTCCTGGGCACATGGGGGCAAGCCCTTGGGGTTAGGACCAGGAATTCAGGAATAAGACTGACTAGGGTCCGATTCCTGGAGTCACTCCATGTCACCCCAATGAGGGTTCCTCTTTCTGCTGCCCCCTCGGCTGTGAATTGGATGTACTTGGGGTCCCAGTGCAAGTGTGAGCCAGGATGAGGGCCTTGGCTGAGCCAGGCACCTGAATGGTCTTCCCAGGTACCAGCACTGCCTCAAGCCTGACCTTCGTGTAGGGACACTGCTCAGAAGACCTCAAGGTGACACCCAGTGAGACTCAGTCACACACCTGGGGGTTGGGGGCAGTTTCACGGGCCTTAAGAAGTGGTATGGCTCATGTCCTGCCGTAGTGGAGGTCATCGGGGTGTCTTGAGCTAAGGGAGCCATGTGGTCCCACAGCTCAAACTCAATTTCTGCCACATGCCTAGTATGTACCCATCTGCTGGACTCACTCAATGACCCCTGCAGTTTTTAACAGGTCACTTTAAACCCTCACAGATAAGGCTGGAGAGATAGCACAGCAGGGAGGGCGCTTGCCTAGCACACAGGCGACCTGAGTTCGATCCCCAGCATCCCATATGGTTCTCTGAGCCTGTCAGGAATGATCCCTGAGTGCAAAGCCAGGAGTAAGCCCTGAACACCGCCAGGTGTGGCCCCTAAGCCAAAAGTAAATAAAAATAAGCCCTGGAACTGAGCATTAGGGGCAAGAGACACACCGACCTCTCTCCCTGCACCCTGTCCCTATACCCACCTTTCCTGATGCCTGCTTAGTGTCTGTCTCCCTGGTCCCCACAGTCGCCCCACCCCCCAGCAAGGCTCTCCTAGGTTGCGCGAGTCCTCTGTTGAACCCTAGACTCACCGGCCTGGGGCAAACAGGATGGCACTGAGCTTAGCTAGAACCAACCAGCAACACCAGGCCACAAGTCCTTGGAAAGTCCATCCCTCTTGTGTAGGACGGGGACAGTGGAGTACTGACTATGCGTCTGGAAATGGGGGTGTGAGTAACAGGCCTGAAGTCTTGGGGAACTGACTTCTTTGTGTGCCAACGAGGGTCTGGGGAGCCCCGGGCACTGTGAGAGCGTCTTTCCTCGTGTCCTGTGGCAATCCCCCAGCCACCTGCCCCAGTACCCGAGCCTGCTTGACGGTCCCGCATGGAGTGGCCAGCGCTGTCAGACGCCCTTGCGGCCAAACCAAACCATGCGTCATGGGCTGTGTAAACAGCCAGGCCCAGCGGGGAGGCCAGATCTCTCTCAGCCTGACGGCTGATAACTCAGAATCTTTCCTGAAACGTGCCCCCGGCCTCTTCAGCCGCTGTCCCGGGTGAGCTCATCCGGTCTTTCCAGAAAGGCTGATGAGCCATATGCCAGGGGATTTGGTGTCTCCGTACCGTGTCCTCAGCAAGGACACACTCGACTCTCAGCTGGCTCTCTGCCCAGGGTGTTGGGACGTTCCCCAGCTTCCCTGGGCCTCCCAGGGCGCCTGTGCTGGGCCAGAGAGGACCCACGTCCAGTCTGTATGTCAGAACTTGGCCCCGGCCAGCACGCGCTGGTCACCTGAGCCGGGATTGGGACCAACCACCTCCCCTGACTCAGGAATCCCAAGCACGAGGCCATCTGGAGGGAGTATAGCAAGGTGAGCACGGCAGCCTCGCTAGGAGAGACCCGTACTGGACACCTGTCCAGAGGCCACAGACATGCATCCTGCTGGCCAGGTGTCTGGTCTCACCTGCATGGGGCCGAGCAGTGCTTTCTGGGCATGTGCTGTGAACGCCCCCATTTACAGACGGGAATATTGAGGTTCCCTGCAGGTCCCAAGCAGAGACTTGAGTCCAATTTGTCTGACTCACAACCAGGGCTCCTGCCCCACCACAGGCCACATCACAACCAAGGTAGGAAGGACAGACGCTGCTGAGGGAATGACATGTGGCCTGGGAATAGGGGCACTGTCGTGAGCATCAGAAAATGGGAGACGAGGCCGCTGAGAGTGGCCATTGCATTGGCCCCATTGCTGTCAGCTTGGGCCCCTCACGGCCACTTCCCAGCTGGAACAAACTATGCAAGAGGCACCCTGAGCCACAGCGCCCAGACCTGGAGGCAGAGTGTGGCCCAGCCTCAGGCCCGCACGTCCACAGCAAGAGTCCAGCTCCGGCAGCCAGAGAACCAGCGGGGGCCACTGAGGTCTATAAGGCACGCGGGAAGCAAAGCCAACAGTGGCGAGAAGAGCCGGGCAGGCGTCCCCTTGAAGACAGACACACAGGAAAGTGCTCTTCACTCCCGCTCACCAGGAACACGCAAATGCCCGTGAGATGCAACCTCACCCCAGTGAGAAGGGCCCAGGTCGGAGCGAGCAGAACCAGGGCTGGCAGGACAGAGAGAAGAGGGACCCTCCTTCACCGTTGGTGGGGAAAAGCTTGGAGACTTGTCAGCATTTGCAGACAGAATTGCCCTCGAATATAGACCCCACTTCTCAGCACCCATCCCAAAACTACAACACGCCAATCCCACAAGATCAACACAAACTGATGTTCACCGCAGTGCCGAATCTCATCGCGAAATCTGGAAAGCGCCCGAGTGGCCAGGCACAGATGGATGGACACAAGATGCTCCCTACACAGCAGAGCACCACTCATGGAAGAAAAGCCCAACTCTTGACTTCTGCTGCCACTAGGACGGAACTGGTGGTGTCGTGTTAGGGAAATGAAGTCTGAGGGAAAAGAAAACATCTGGGAATCTCCCTTGTGTGTTCTATAAAGAAGCGAGGCCAGGGAATGGCCAATGATGAATGAGAACAAACCCTTGGGCCCAAAACACAGCTCCAAGAGCCAGCGGGGGCAGGGGTGTTACAAGGTGGGGAAGGAACTAGGGCTGGAGAGGTTGATTCGCTGTTGGCGTGGTGAGACCAGAAAATAAACTCTCACACATTTCAAGTGCTAACAAACTTAAGTCCATGTGGCCATTCTGGGACCACAGCCCTGGTAGGAGAGTGCCAGGGAGCCAGCCTGGAGGAGGGGGCCAGGAAGACACTCACCAGAGTCCCCCACGCCTGCAGCTGCCCCAGAAGGAAGAACACCCAGAGTGTGTCGGGGGAGTGTGAGGGCCTGAGTGAGCCTCATGGCTGGGGAAGCCTCAGCCCCCTCCAAGCCAGGACAGAATATGTTTCTTCTCTCTAAGGCAGTAAAGGGCTCCCCAAACTCACCTCCTTTGTCTCTACCCTATTTGGGAGCCTGGATTACACCTGCAAAGTCCTTTCACTTGGCCCAGCAGACAGCAATGAGCCCAGCAGTGATAGCCGACCCCCTCTGTCATGCTCCACTGGGCCCCTGAGGTGATGGGCACTGCTCAGGGCCAGGAGCAGGGCACCATCTCCAACGGCCACTGGGGGCATGTTGAAATTCTGCCCCCGGGGGCCTGGGATGGGCGTGTGTATGCACTCCATGATGCTCAGGGTGGAGACACGGGATTCATTTCCCAGAAAGGCTTGTCTACACCACCTCCATCACTGGCCCCGCCACCCAAGTCCCTGGCCCACCAGGATAGAGCCAAAAACACTCAGATGTTCTGAGGCTAAAGCCCGCACTCTTTAGCGCCGGAAGGAGCATAACAGGGAGGGCACTTGCATCGCGTGTGTCCAACCTGGGTTCAACCCCCAGCACTCCTAAGTGGTGGAACCCCAGGCACAGTCCCCCGAGTCCTCCCCCAAGTGCTCCCTGATCACAGAGTCAGGAGTGGCCCAGAACCAAAAAAAAATCAATGAATTAAAATAAACCCTGAACTTCCTTGACTCCCCATTGACCTGGCACAAGAGGACACATGCTTTCTGGCCCAGCACCCCAGTTGGTCATGATTTGTTTCTGTGCCATCACCAAAGTACAGGGTGGGGAGCTCCTGCCCAAGTGCTCCCTCACCAAGGGCACATCTCCAGGGGTCTTCACAGGTCCCAATGGGAGGAGGTCACAGGCCTCAGAGCACTTGGGACAGCCGCTGTGTCTTGTTACTACCCTGTTAGGCCTCTCAGGCAAAGCTTGCTAGGAGGCCACCCAAAGGTCTTGGAGAGGATTCGACACTTGTGCTAATATGACATTTACTGCAAGCATGGCAGGAGAGAAACCCCAAATTGGAACTTACGAACAGTTCACGTGTATGTGGTACAAATGACGCTCCTGGTGGAAACTAATGAAATTCGCCTCTGTCGCTTACAAGTTCTCTCCATGAATATACATTCAAACACACAACACAGCCCCTGGGTTGTTTATATGGAGCTGCTCTTAAGTGCAGATTGTGTGCAATAGAACACGTCTTTTAACAGACAATAGCTAGCGGCTATCACTCACGTGTGTGAAAACTACTTGTTTGCTGCCTTTAACAGTGAAAACACACACAGGCCCAGGGACAGTTCAGGACCCCAGGGTGAGAGTTTGCGTGCTCAGGGATGGAGATTGTCCTGGGACAACAAAGCTGCCTAAGCACTGCTCTTGGGGACCCCTCGCCCTACTGGGGTGGCCCCGGGTGGCCCCAGCATCACAGCATCTGAGCAGCCTGGCACCATTAGTCAGAGAATTGACCTGTCTGGCTCAGTCTGGCCAAGCATCACCCAGAGAGCCCCCCCATCCACCTGGGACACCCCGAGTACTGCTTGCAATGGTCCATAAAGATCTCTCACACACTCAGCGCTAGACAGTGGAGGACACTTGCACATAGCCATCCCCGGTTCAATCCCCAGTACCACTTATGGTCTCCTAAGTACCACCGGGGGTGATCCCTGATCAGAAGAGCCAGGAGTAAGCCTTGAGCACTTGTAGGCATGGTGCAAAAAAAAAAAAGAATGTAAAACCTTTCAATATTGACCTTGATGGAATAACAAGTTACTTTTTTTAACATATCCAGTTAGATTAGTAGATGTTATGAAACATTTGCCTCCTGTTTCTCCCCCTCTCCCGTGTGTCTAACAGAAATTCTTACATGTGTCCCCACTGGGAAGTGCTAGTCTACAGCGTCCTCATGACTTCCCAACAGCCTCCCAGAACAATTTGTCTCCCAACACTCCTCTGAGCTCCAGCCCCAGCACTAGTCAGGTCCCCATCACACTCCAGCCAGTGACTGATGGACCCCAGGACCCTGTACCCACATGGGGGCTTTGTGCCTCTGACTCCATACACCTGGAATGTTCTACTAGAGGTGATTCATTCCCCTTCAAGTCTTAGTTCACATATGATGTCACCTCCTGTCTGCCCTTTGGGGTCACATGTGCAAGGAAACTGTCATCCATTTACAGCCTCTGAGAGACAGGGTCTCCCTCATCCCTGGTTTCCTTACCTAGTGATCCATTTACCATACAGTACCTCCCCCAACCCTACACACACACACACACACACACACACACACACACACATACACACACACACACAGAGGCTGAGAGAAGGCAGGAACCTCACCTGACTTATCTCAGCACAGGACCTAGCCCACTACAGTTAATGATGGATGGATGTGTGGAAGGTGGATGAACGGACAGTTGGATGGTCAGATGGATGGTGGACACATGGGCAGAAGGAAGATTCTATGGATGGATGAGTGGGTGGATGGGTGGAATGGACAGGTAGATGATGGATGAATAGAATGGACGGATGAATATACATTCAGGAGGGCAGATGGACAAATGGTTGGATGAATAGGTGAACAGTTGAGTTGGTATATGTGTGAACAGATAGACAGGTGGGGTGGAATAATGGGTGGCAGATGGACAGGTGAGAAGATTGAAGATGGAAAGGTGGGTGAGTGGATGGGTAGATGGGTAGGTGGAAGGGTGGGTGTGTGGGTGAACGAATGAACAACTGAATGGTGCTAAGATCATGAGACTCTTAGACAAATACCTCAGTGACAGGGAGGGTGACCCTTGTCTCACTCTGTCCTTGCTCTCCCCATGCCCACCTCGGAGCCAGCCTGAGTGGCTTTGGGGCTAGAAGGCTGAGTTAGAATTTCAGCTCTGCCACTTAAGGGTTATGGAACCCTGGGCAGATCCCTGGTGGGTCCCAAATTCTATTTTCCCAGGGCAGTTGTCTGGAAGTTCAAGTACGATGGGAACGAGGCCAGTCCAAGGGCCCCGTGACACCCAATCCAGGAGCCCTCCAGGAAGGACCTGCCTCTCAGTGACCTGGGACTCCTGGGAACCCAAGGCTGGTGCCCGCCAGTGCGCGACGGTGGGTGATGCTTCTGTGAAGGCCAGCCTCTGAGCGACGGACCTGCAGGGAGTCTCATCTCTCTTTGGTTCCAGTGTGGAAAAGATGCTGCACTTTCATTCCAATAGGAGCGAAACAGATCCCAGCCACACCCCCCAGGCGCCAGGACAGTCCCTGAGCATGGCCGGCGGCGCAGCGGCCTCAGAAGAGGCCGCAGAGGCGCCACCTTATCGGCAAGAAGTAGCCGGAGTGGGCACTGGGGAGCACCCACACTGGACAAGAGTCACAGCTCCCACCTCCTCCACACCCCCAGGGACGGGGTGGGGGGTGTATAGGGAGGAGAGAGGGTCTCGTGTGGGGGGCACTCATGTTAGTAAACCGAGACCTGCTCCCGGGAACAATGTGGCTGTGCCATGAGCCGGGAGGCCCTGGGAATGGCTGGACTGTGCAGGGACAAAGCCTGCCTTTGTTCTGCTCCTGGCCTCCAATCCGCCGGGACACCGGCTGCCAGTCTACCAGCCCCGCTCGGCCTGTCTGGCCAGGACCTGCTACTGAAAGGGCCATTCACATGGAAACCAGGGGCGGTCTGGCTTCTGCAGGCTGGCTGCAGCCAGGGATCACACGGAAGCCCAGCTCGGAGCTCTGCATGGACCAGGCGCAGCCCTGTGCCGGCCCCCCAGGTCACCCTGCATGCAGGCTGCAGAGAGAAAGCCCCGAAAGCCTGCCCCAGGGAGCCCCCAGAGTTCCGAGCATCGCCGCCCAAGATCCACTAACAGAAACCCAGCGGGGGGGGGGGGGCAGGGGGAGGGTGTTATGGGAGAATGCCCCTACCAGCAGAAACCCAGCACAGCGGGGAGGCGGGGTAGAGGGCTGTCCCCGGTCCTCTGGGGCCACACACCAGAAAGTCCTTTCCAGAACTGCAAGAAGGGGGGCGGAGAAATGTGGGCAGGGTGGTGACGAGGGTGCCAGGAGCCCTGATTCCCACAGCCGGGCCGCTGCCAGGCTGAAGCCACTGTGGGGGGGGGGGTGCTGGTGCAGACCTGGGCAGGGACTGGCCCGGTTCCCTAACCTGATTTGGCCAGCTGCCATGGGGCTGAGGGGAGTCAGGATGGGTTGGAGGGGAGACAGAAGCCCCACCCCGCTGAGACCACCAGAGGATTTCTCCCATCACTGCCCCACCTAGGGTGCGCTCAGGGTGGAAGGTTAAAGCCTGGCTTGGGGCCACTCTGTGTCTCTCTGCTGGACCTATTTCCTCCTGTCCAACGGGAGCGATCCCCGCTCTGGCCATCACCCTCCTAAGAACACTTAGGTCACTGGCAGGCCACAGGAGGAAAAGAGAGAAGCGCACAGACGTGCGGACGGACAGCCCTGGCATCTGCCGGGTCGGGAGAAGGGTGTGCCAGCTACCAGCAGCCCGATCCTTTGCGAACAGCCCTATCCCAGCGGGCTCTGGGCCCCTGGGGACGGGGACAGTCAGCTGGGCCGCTGCCGTACCCTCCCCCGGCTGGCCGGCCCCGGTGGGCAGGAGAGCGCGGCTCACCGTTTATTTTTGGACCCGGCTCCCTAAAAATACCCCGGCCTTCCTGTTTGATCCCTCTCCCTTTTGACCTGAATGGATCGCGCCGCCTGCCCGCCCCACCCTCGGCGCGTTGTCCTTTAAAGGAGAAGGGCGTGGGGACAGATGTGAGCCCCCGGCCGGCCCGCCAGCGGGGACCACACTGACGTCAGGGCCGCGCTCCCCGGGCCGCCGCCAGGCCGCGGGCGGGGCCGCCGGGCGCCGAGCGCGCCCATTGGCTGGCCCGCGGCGAGCGCGGGTGCCCATTGGCTGGCGGGGTTTTCGAGGGAGCCCGGCTCTCCAATTAAAGAGGCAGCGCGGGCGCCCGCAGCCCAGAGCGCCCCGCGGGCTGGCTCGAACCTGCCCATTGAGCGCCCCGGCCCCGCCGCCGCCGCCGCCTCCGAGGTCCCGGCTGCACGCCCGCGGGCCAGAGAAGCCAGGCGCTGTGTCTCCAGCAGCAAAAAGGATGGCAAAGGTGGCCAAGGACCTCAACCCGGGAATTCAAAAGGTGAGCCCCGATCTGCGCGTTGCTGCGTCCAGACTGTCTTTCCCGGCTCCCTGTCCCAGGCGTCGGCACAAGCGTGTGTGTGTGTAGAAGTGACGAGGGGCAATCATGAAATTCCAAGACGCACGGAAAAGCGTGGGGAATCCGTGCTGGAGCCAGCAGGCACACCCACCCACCCGCCCTCTGCACAGCAGAGCCCTGGTGTGAAGTTCTTCTTTGGTGATGCTACAGACAATCTAATTAGGTGATGCTAACTACAATCTAATTAGGGTACCGTTCGTGTCTATTGGCAT
>JAOXYA010376518.1:0-18000 GCA_028565675.1 Sorex palustris
ACATATATATGTACATATAGTATGATATATATCCGAGACAAGGGTAAATGGGGTCAGAAGGACTGTTCTGTAATTGGAAGCTTACCACAAGAGTGTGTGTGAGGCGAAGGACAGGTAGGATAGAGAAGGGATCAGCATGACAATAATAGTTGAAAATGGTCATTTTGGATAAGAACTGAGTATTAAAAGTAGGTAAAGGGATAAACCTGATAACCTTTCATTATCTATATTGCAAACCATAAAGCCCAGAAGGAAAGAGAGAGAGGGAGGGAAAGAGACAGTGAAAGAGAGAGAAGACAGAGAAGATAGAGAGAGAAAGAGAGAGCGAGAGCGAGAGAGAGAAAGAGAGAGAGAGAGAGAGAGAGAGAGAGAGAGAGAGAGAGAGAGAGAAGTACCTGCTACAGTGGTACTCAGGGTAGTGGAGTCAGGAGGGAAACTGAGACCGTTGGTGGTGGGAAGGGACTGGTGAAGGGACGGGTGCAGGAACATTATATGACTGAAATCCAAATCATGAACAACTTTGTAAATGTATTTATCAGTGTGATTCAATTAAAAAAATTTGTCTTTTTTTTTTTAAAAAAAAAAAGTTGTGTGAGCTCCTGGAAAGGAGTCATGGCTCTGCCCTGCACATGGGGGAAGCCCGAGGAAACTGAACAGTCTATCTTTCTTTCTACCAATGGGGACCACCCTCAGTGGGTGAAGGGCACTGGGCCCACTCCACCAAGGCCACAAGAGCACTGCTGGGGGGGGACATGTTGTGGTACCAGGGGTTACCAGAGGTCAAGTTCAGAGCCTCAAACAAACTGGCTTGGCACCTACCCTATCAGTGCCCTATCTGCTTCATTCCTCTCTTGCAAGAAAGCAAAGTTGGCTGTGATGTGGACTGTCATTCTAAAGATTTCTCCCAGTACAGAAATCTGTGACTGCACTATGGCACACACACACACACACACACACACACACACACACACACACACACATAACACATATGCAAACCAACAGTTATTAGAGTGATGTTTAATGAAGTCCCACGATAACAATGTAATAAAAACTGATAAAACTCTCAGGGCTGGAGCGATAGCACAACGGGTAGGGCGTCTGCCTTGCACGCGGCCAACCCGGGTTCAATTCCCAGCTCCCAGCATCCAGTATGGTCCCCTGAGCACTGCCAGTAGTAATTCCTGAGTGCAGAGCCAGGAATAACCCCTGTGCATTGCCGGGTGTGACACCCCCCCAAAAAAAAAACCAAAAAAAAAAAACCAAAACTCTTTACTCTGTAACTGGCACAACCCAGAATTCAACAGCAAATGTACAGGTTTGTACTCAGTTATTCCCAGGTTCCTTAGCACACTGTCCTTTAAAGTCCCATCTATTCTTTGCAACCCGGACTTCCTAGGAGTCAAAGGGAAGCAAGGAATGAGTGATTGGGCAATTCCAAAATTAGTAAAATTAGTTAAGATTGAAATTACCTAAATCCAAAATAAGTACTAAATGCTTTTCCCCCTTTACTATCTCTCTGGCCCTAAAATACATTCCCACATTAAATATAAAAAATATTCTGAGTATACCCCCATGGAGCCTAAAATAAAAACTGCAACATCATCTGATGATTACACAATTGCAATGGAGGCATTCTTAGCTCAGAGAGAGAGAGAGAGAGAGAGAGAGAGAGACAGAGACAGAGACAGAGACAGAGACAGAGAGAAAGAAACTAAGAAAATCTCAAAATTGTACCAGCTTCAACCTGTATCACTAACAAGGTTATTCTGGAAGAGAGAAGGGAAAGAGGAAAGAGCTCTTTGATTTCACAGCTGAATTTGGGGGCTATTCCTGATCCCCCAGGGGGCATCCTCGCTGTCCCTGTGACACCGTTAAAAGACATGTGGCTAGTCTCACTTCCCAGGCAGCCTCAAGCCTCACCTCCATGCTGAGGTCTCGACCTGGGCTCTCCTCCTCCTGCTTCTTCATAGGGACCTCCTTGGCCAGGATGCTGTAGGTGGTGACCACAATGTCATGTAGCCAGGACTCTAAATTATCATGTAACAGGGCTAGAGAGATGGCAGGGTCACTGGCCTTGTAGGTGGTCCCAACTTCTGCAACCCTGGTTTGAATCCCACCACAACACAGGATGTCCCAGCACCATCAGCGACAAACCAAGTAAGCAGATAACTTTCAAAAATATTACATAACAAAAATAATGCAACATCTCAATATACATTTATAATATCTTTAAAATACCTATTTAATATGAAATGAGTTGCTTTTACTTTCTTGTGAACCCTTACATTTACTGCAAATTGTTCTTCAACAAAGTTAGTAAAGCAGTTCACTGAAGAAAAGGCTAAATTTTTAAATGGGCTGAAATTATTATTCACATGCAAAATGAATTCATGTTTAATTTTTTAATGTTATTTTTATCATGATGTTCAATTTTTAATCATAATGTTAAATTTTTATTATAACATGTAAATTAAAATTAAGAAAAAATAATTTTTTAAAAATTAGTTTCAAAAAATTTTTAAAAAGTAGTTGTTTTCTTAATTTTAGACACATTAAATTTATACACTGATTTCCATGGCCATTATGAAGGGTTTCCTCTTCTCTCCAATCCTACCACCCCATGTCCCCACCCCTCCACCACCGACTCCAGATTCTCTCTCACTTCCTCAACCTGACTCCTAACAAATATTTCTTTAATTAATATAATCTGGGTCCAGTGCTAATAGTAGAATTGGGTCTAGAGGTTCAGATATATAATGATACTTTGTGTAAGACAAGGATGCCTATTTTCCCTGCTATTCAATATGGTACTGGAAGTCCTAGCAGCAGCAATTAGACAAGATAAAGAAATCAAAGGGATCCAAGTAGGAATAGAAGAAGTCATATTGTCAGTATTTGCAGATGACATGATAATATATAGAGACCCTAAGGAGTCCACTAAAACAATTTCAAAAATAATAAACAAGTACAACAAGGTAGCAGGCTACAAGATTAATACACAAAAATTTATGACCTTCCTATATACAAATAGGAAAACAGAAGATATAAGATATAGAGATCAAAGAGACCACTTCACTCAAAATAGTGCCCAAAACATCAAGTACCTAGGAATCAACTGCACAAACAAGGTAAAAGACCTCTACCTGGAGAACTATAAGTCACTTACAAAAGAAACAGAAGACATCAGGAGATGGAAAAATATTTCATCTTCATGCAGCAGGAGAAACACGGATCAACCTATGTTCATTCATCTGATGCACCACAAATAAATTTAATGCACTCCTCCTTCAAGCAATTTCTTAACTGAAATAACATTGATTTATAAAATTTATAAATTTCATGTTGTCACTGGACAGCAACAAGTCTAGATACTGCATGAACTTTGTCATGAATGCATAAATTTACTTTTTAAAAATTGAATAGTTGTTGGGGGTTGGAGAGATAGTTCAGTGGGTAGGGTGCATGCCTTGCATGTAGCTGACCTGGGTACAACCCCGGCATCTCATATGGTCCCAGAGCACCACCAGGAGTAACTTATGAGTGTAGAGTCAGGAATAAGCCCTGAACATTACCAAGTGTGGCCCCCAAACAAAAACAAAACAACAAAGGAAAGAAAACCCAGTCACTGCCACACTATTGACAAAGGTGGAAACTGAACACCAAGTGCCCAGACAGATGACTGGATAATGAAGATGTGGTGGATATGCACAATGGGAATGCCTTAAGCTCCACCATCGGTAGAACTAGAGGAGGTCACGCCATGTAAAATAACCAGGAGGGGAAAGACAAATACCCACGGCCTCACTCATGTGTGAAACATTAACAGAGCAAGGGAATGGACAGAAGCCAATAAGAAACTCTTAGGCTCTGGCCATAGAACTGAGGTGACCTAAGGGGTGGGCAGGGCTGAACGTATCCAAAGGAATGTGGTAGAGGGATGCTGGTGTAGGTGTAAAAGGGCAACACTGGACCCTAAGCTATAAACAATCACACTCTTATAAACAAATGTTTCCTCAAGAGATCAAAAATCACAGGCTGTACTCATAGTACATGAGGTAAGGCACTTGCCTTGCACATGTCTGACAGGTACCTTCTATGATCCCCCAACCCCTCCAGGAGTGATCCCTAGGCACAGACTCATGACTAAGCCTGAAAACAGTTGGGTGTGACCCCAAAATAACAGCAAAGAAAAATCAGGTATAATTTCCTCTGTGAAAAGAAAGCAGAGCTCTACAATGTTTTCCATTTATGACTTCATATTGTTTCAGAAGTTGCCCAGATTGGCTGGCCCATGGGTCCTTTGGGTTAGAAAATTGATCATGGAATCCACCCCTCAAGAAATGGCAGCATCTCCTCACAAGTTGGGTCCAGTCAGCCTCAGAAGGACCTACGCCCTGACAAGAGGGTCCCTTTGAGGAACTACCCATCTCAAACCCCATTATGTGTCAGACACTGCCCACTTCATTTCCGCTCAGGTGGGATTTTCACAGTAACACTTGCTTCTGAGGGCAGAAATATCTTGCAAAGTTGTGACATCATCAAAAAGATGTGATGTCATGAGATTCTGGCAAATGAACTACTAGGAGCTCATTCATGCCTCTAAGGTGTGACAGACTCACTTTCCTCTAACCCTCACAGGATTCTGAGAGGCAGAGGGGCTGTGCTTCCCACAAGTGGGAGGAAGGGCATGGTGGAACAGTCTGGAAACATTCCCATGGCAATGATGGACACTGAAATCATCTTAGCAAAACAACTGCTACAGGAAGGGCTGTCACACATACAGGAAGTTGTATCTGTAGGGTGTATGTCTGAAATTCCAAGGAAGGGACACCAAGCTGAGTTCAGTGTACATGGGCACTTGTAATCTTGGCTCATCTGTAACAATTCTTCCTTTCATGTATATTCTGAAATGTGAATTTTTCAGAATTTTAGTGACCTAGGTCATCACACTCGCTCATTACCGGTTCTTCCTATATTTAAGAGATGCTTCGGGAGACAGTACAATGGGTAAGGTGTTGCATGTTGCATAGTACAATGGGCAAGGCTTTGCATGTGACAACAGGGGTTGATCCCAGGCATCCAATATGGTCCCCCAAGGCTTCTGGGAGTGATTTTGAGAAAACAGTCAGGACTACATGCTGAGCACTGCTGGGTGTGGCCACAAAACAAATAAGAGATGTATTACAACAGGCTACGGGGAAGACCCCGCTATTTAAGATGAAGCAATCATTTAATTTTTAAGTCTCAGCAAGTGTAGAACACAGTAGGAACTTTACCACAGTGACAAAATGCCACGCACCATTCTCCAAAAGCATCTGTGACCAAACATTTCAGCAGTGAGTGGTGCTGCTGCTGAATGCCCTTACTCTATCTGGCAGACTCTGCCTGCTATTAGATTCACTCCTGTCCTTGAGCTGGCAGGCCTCCTTCAGACGCACGTTTGTGCCCTTTCTTGAGGTGCTCTGTTGGGCTCTGTGATATGGAATAGTAAACCACGTGAGGGTACCGAGTGCCTCAGAAAGCAAGGCATTCAGTGACATGAGAACCATACATAGACATGCAGTGGCATGAGAACCACCCTTTCAGACTTGACTGCAGTGTGGTGACAGATAAAAGGAGAGAAGAGGACCCTTTTAGACCTGGATTTAATAATCAGAGAAACACAAAGAGAGAGCGGATGAAGAGACAGTACAGAGTAAGGCCAAGGTGAAGGCCTTGCATGTGGTCAGTACTGTTTAGGTCCTCTGTGAGCATTACCAGGAGTAACCCCTGAGAACAGAGTCAGAAGTAATCCCTGAGTATCACCGGGTGTGATCCTAAAACAAAACTTTAAGGAATATGAGAAGGAACTTTGGGATACTGATGAAGGGAAATAGACACTTCAGTGGAGGATGTAGTTAGAACACAAGTGCTGGAAATCACAGCACTTCAATTCATGTAGTATGGGGGGAAATACCAACTCCATTCTGATGGGAAATAAAAAGTCCACAGCAAGTGAATACTCAAGGATAGTGAGTGTTGACTCTTTAATAAGCAGAAGTCTGGATTGGATTTTGTATATGTACACCAGTCACACAAATTTTAATATATGCAGGCTGGCAAAGTGTTAGCACATAGTGGTTGCTCAGTAAATGCCAAGAATTTTTTTTCTGAGGCAGGGCCCAAGATGATCTCTCTCATCAGCCTGTCTGAAGGCAGTGCAGGGAAACCTAAGAGCCACCCTGGGGCTGAGTGAGTGCTGTGTTGCCTGCAGGCCCTGGTTCTCAGGGATGGTTCTGGCAGCAGAAAGGAATCTCATCAGAGCCAGGGTAAAGAAAATGCTTCCTATTTTGTATGGGATGAGGAGAACCCTCAAAGTTTATAAAGCTTGTTTGGACTTTGATTCTCTAAAGGATTAGAGGTGCAGGCTATGAGCAGAGGGCCTCCCACCCTGCGATGGAAAAACGCACATTTCCAACAAGAGGAGGAAGCAGACTTAAGAAGGCAGAATCAACAAAGGCAACAGAGCAAGAGAGACGGTTGACCAAATTGAGCTTAGGGGAGTGGCAGGAAGGACGAACACACAGACGCATAGGCAGAGAGTGTGAAGTTCAACTCTGCATGTATGAACCTTGTCATTCATAGAGCTGGAAATCAAGGAGCCTTCAATGACACTGAACACAAACAGACTGGCTCTAAACTTCAAGCAGAAGCCTGGGAGAGTGACCGGGTCTTTCTCAGGAGAGTACTACTGTCCCACGCAGCGCTGAACACTTTGGATAGTCCAGGGTGTGCTTATCGGGACAAGCTATGGATGCAATACTCAGCCGCTCAGCTGAGTGTCCTTCTGCCTCAGGGGGGTGCAGGGTATTCTGGGTCATCGCTGTTATTTATAATTTGTATCCTGGATGGTGCCCATGCCAAAAGTTTAGGGAGGAGTTTTAAATGCCAACCCTCATCTCTCATGATAGTTATCCCCTTTATGATTTCTGTCTGACTTGTGTTTGGGACACACCTGGCTGCTCAGGGGTTTGTTTTTGAGTGTTCTGGGGTAACTCCTTGCTCTGCACTCAGGACTTACTCCTGGCAGTGCTCAGGGGACCAACGGGATACAAGAGATTGAACTTGGGTCGGCCATGGGCAAGGCAAGCTCTCTACCCGTTGTATTAGCTTTCTGGATTCCCTTCATGAGTTCTTCAAAATAAGACCTGACCTAGCTATCTATGATCTGTGTCCTGACACACTGGACACTTGGCTGAAGCCTCGGAAGTGATTTAATGCTCCCTTGGTAGATAAATAGCAAGAAGGAAAGAGGCTTGGATTAGTCAGATAGGGAAAACCTTCAAGTAATGTTCACTTCATCGGACTCATGCACCATCCAGGTGTAAAAGGACTGTGAGGGTGCAGGTTTCTGCTGAGCCAGTGTAACCCTGAGCCATTTCAAAGCAGAGCCTGGGCATCTCCAGGTGTAGAAACAGCCCACCCAGAACTGTGCAAATGCAAGAGAGTGACCAGGAAGAATCTCAGCCTCTTTTCCCTTCTTTTAGCTGGAGGATCAAATCCTTAAAAAGAGAGAGAAAACTCAACAGCCATGACAAAAGGGAAAATTCAATCTTGTCTAATTTTCTTTCAAATGGAAAATCCCTCAAGTTTCTATGAACATAAAGCTTAGCTCCCTGATTTAGTTCAAGGCTGTTGAAGGGAATGAGCATAGCTATCCTGGAAGAAAAAAAATTACTTATAAAGGATTCTGGTTGCATGAAGTGTTTGGAAAAATTCTGAAATCAGGGTGTGACTTCTCAGGCCCTCCTGCTCCCCCCACACCCAGTGCAAGCCTGGACACTAGGGCTGCAAATTCAACCCCAGAAAGAGCAGCTGCCTTTGCCCACTCACATCTTGTTTTTCCCAGTGACTCCATCCTCATCTCCACAGCGTTGGCAACCGGTCTGTCCAGTCCAAAAACCACTTAATAAAGCTTCACATAAGGGTTGGGATGTAGGCAGATAGAGAGGGAAATGCCCTTGGCAATGAAACTCCGCTCAACAAAACTTCTGGGAGGAAAATTCTAAAGCATCTCCCCTCTTGAGCTGTGTACTTTCATGCTTTCATGTTTAATGCTGGGGTGTATGTAGGGGCTCTCTCTGCCCTTAGAGAAGCCTGGTTCTCTCTTGAGTGTTTCTCTCTCTCTCTCTCTCTCTCTCTCTCTCTCTCTTTCTCTCTCCACACACACACACACACACACACACACACACACACACACACCTTCAAAAACCCTCCAAGTAAAATCTGTTTTACTTCACTGCTTGTCTACTCCCGAAATTCCTTTCTGCAAGCAAGACAAGAACCCAGTAACCCTGGGTCCCGGGTGGTGGAGGCAGATGGGGAGAAAGTGACCGTCTTTTTCCTCCCCACTTCACATGAGCTACCTGTGGGGCCCATCAACTTCAGTTGGGCCTCACATTTTGGCCAAAACCTTGGCAAGAAATTCGTGATAATTACGGGGCAAAACTCAGTATCCAAGTGAGTTTGCTTAGTCTAGGCTGAGCCCCCAGTGCTCAGGGTCCAGGGATGGGCCACTATCCGGAGCATTGGGCCGGCAATGTGCCTTATGGGTGGCTTCTGGGGCCTGGAGATGGGAGGTGGCTGGGGGGGGGGTGGGTCACACAGCGCCAGGGATCGAACGTGGGACTTTGAGGCCACAGGAAGGCATGACCCCTGGCCCTCAGTCTCCTCAGTCCTGGCCTCGGCCTGTACCGACATCCCCATTTTTTTCCCACAGGTAAACCTGCAGCACCCCTTCCAACCTGAGTGCTAACATCTGTCCTCTCCATAATTCATAATGCAGCCTCAGGGCTCCCAGATGTCCTGCCTGTCCCCAGCTGCAGGTGCTACCTGCTTCCTGTGGCCCCACTGAGCTGGTTGCTGCCGTTGCAGGGTCACGCAGGGGACCGCCTCCACTGCTCGTGGGCCTGTCTCCCACGCCACTATGAGTTCCAGAAATAGGCTTTTCCCAGTGATAAGACAGCTGAGCTATCCTGGGCCACCAGAGCACTCACACAGGTCCCGGATGCAGATATTGTGGGTCTTGATCCTGGAGAAAATGCCATCTCCTCCGGGACACCCTGGAAATATCCCCAGTGGCACTTGAGGCCCTAGCATGAGATTCTCTGCACTGTCACATGGGAACTTTACACTGGTCTTGGCATGGGTTAGCGGTGGTTTCCTCAACCAGAGGAGAAAATTCTGCCTGCGGGAGCCAGGCTATTTCAGACCTGTTCAAATCAGAAGTCTCTGTGTGGAGGAGATTCTGAATGTGCAAATGAAAATATGCAGGTGGAAGTATCTCAAAGGCATAAGCAAGGATGGCTGGGGTGGTGCTGGGGAGCATCTTTAAGGGAAGACTATGAAGAGTTTATCTTACCTCCTGCCCGCATTCATTCACTCACTCATTTATGAGCTTCCATGAGGAAGGGAATGGAAGGTAAGCAGCCCTTGGGGAATCTGTCTGGGATATTGGGGTAAATTGGCCACTCTCACCCTGGGCTGCTGACCCTGGGGGGTCATTCCTGGTTGGGAAGAGAAGGGGCATCCCACGTTCTAAGAGTTTTGACAACACCCAGACCTCCCCTAATAGGAGGTTCCTCCAGTTGGAACAACCCCAAATGTCTCCAAATACCCTGATACTGGGAGGGAAGTCATCCGGACATCCCTCTAACTCCCCAGCTCAGGAACACTGCCAAGACTAAACAACCCCATGTCAAGGAGAAGGGTCCCAGGAGGCTAGTGTCCCTGGCACAGGACATAGTTCTGCTGGTTTGCTTCCCGCTGATACTGTCCCCCAAGGCTGGAACACTGACCACACAGTGGACGGGACTTGAGTGAGTTCTGGTCTAGAACTGAGGGGAGGGAGGAATGAGGAGGGAGGACGGAGGGGTTAACACTTGCCATTAGTTCTGCTCCACATGGTTAAGTGCATGAACAGGCATTACCCAGCGTGAGACAGGGCCCGCGGGTGACCAGTGGCAGATGGAGCAGGATATCCCTCTCTTCGCCTTCATCAGCACCCTCAGGGTACCCAGTGGCTGACGGGCCCTGTGCCTTAGGTCTTCTTATTGCTGTAAAACTGGCCGACGGAGGGCTCAGCTGTGCCACCATCTTCCAGATGGTGCTGCCGTCTGTGCTTGGAGCACCGGGATTTGGGCAGGCCCTGTATCATAGCCCTTCCTCCCGTGTCTGAACACCGGGTCTCATTCTCCCTCACCTGGCCCCTTCCATCAAGGCCTAGAGCTGCTGTAGCATTTTTCAATCACTAGATTCCCGGGGCGAAGAACGCTCCTCGGTGGAGCTGCAGTGACAATCACACTGCCACCTCGCCCAGACTCAGCTGCAGTGATGGGTCACACTGCCACCTCACCCAGACTCAGTGTCTTGGAGCTGCTTCCCCGAGCACGGTGGCGTCAGGAGACCAGTTCAGACCCCAGGCTTAATGGATTTCCTGTCATGAACCCCAGACATGAGAGCAGCACAAAACCCTTCCCACCAGGGCACTGGGCATATGCTGAATGGTAACAAGGTCCTTGGGCAACACAGAAACAGGCATGCTGTCCACGGGGGCTAGCAGGCTGGCAGGGCTGAGAGCACACTGACGGGCTGGCCTCGGCCCTACTCTCCCCAGAAACACAGCGGCTTCATCTGGCCACCCCAGATCCTTGCAAGCAGGGCTTCCCAACCTCCTGACACCTGCAGGCAATGAAAATAGAAGAGCTGTTTCAGGGAACACAAAGGCAGACAGAGAAGCTATTGTTAGAAGACCCCTTTTCTCTTTCAATATTGACCGCAGTCCCACTGCACAATCAGGTGGAACATGTATTAAGTGATGCTAACTTTTGCATGGGCTGGCAGGAGATTTCTGTGGACAAGCATGGTCCTGGGATGCGTAGTGAAAAATCACTGCTCTACAAATATTAGCTTGTCAATATGGCAAAATAAGGGCAGGAAGTGGGGACGCTGTTGGGCAAAACCTTAAAGAAGCTGAGAGCAATTTCTGTGTCCATATTCTTCCTTCAAGGCAAGAGAATCTGGAAATTGAGTCCTTCTTATTAAAACAAAATGATTCCATCCTGGTAAGTTTCACTTTTGTCTATTCATTTAACTTTTGCACACATTAAAAAAAACTAAACTGCACACCAGAAACACTAAGCAATAAGTTTTGTCTTTGGATTGGAAAAAAAATCACTATCTGAGAAGAGAATAAAGGAAGGAGATGGTCTTCATATGATCAAGAGGAACAGAATATAGCCATGCTTCTGAAGTTTGACAAATTAAAAGAGTAATTTTAAGGAAATAGTCATTTTAAGTCACTTGAAAAACAGCATTTCTATTTTTTTTTATTTCATCAAGTTTGTTCCAAGGAGCATTACATTCTCTGTAATTTTCACATTTTTTCCTGCTTTCCCTAGACATATAACAAATGAGTCAATTAGAAGATTCTTTGGTCTCTTCTCTTGCTCCTCATCTATTTCCACATGTGCTAGGATTGGCCTCCCTCAAAATGCTCAGACTTTTTCCTAAGATGTCCCATCACTTTTTCCCACTATCAGTGACCTTGGTGAATGAAGCCAAGGTCAATGGAGGAACTTGAATGAAGTGGTCAGCATGAGTGTAAGGAATACAGATTCTGTAGGTTTAGGGGCTTCTCCCAAGCATCCTATTTATCATGGGGCAAGTTGAGTACTGAGAGGTTTTGCCACAGGAAGTCAGTCCCTCACCATGGAAGGCTCTCTCTGCTCTCCTTGGCTCCAGGCCCTGACCCTATTTTTCAATTTCTCATCTCACACATCCTGGTTTGTTCCATGTACTTTAGAATTTGAAGTGATTCTAAAGGAAATCCAAAGTCTCCATTTATGTGTCATTAAATTTGGTCTTTTATCTTCCTCTAATATGTCAAATAGTCATTTGAGTGACCTGAGAAGAACAGAGGGGTGAATGTCCATTCCCTGATTCCGAACTAGCTGAACCAGAATATCCCAGTACTGTGTACCCTGTGGATGTCTGCTTGCTCTAGAGTATAGCTTAAAAACTCTCACTGTTTCTCATGGAAATCTTCAATGTATATATGGAAGTATATGTACCTTGAAAAGACAAGAAAAACAGTCAGAGAGAAAAATTTGCTCTCTCAGATTCCCCAAAGTGGCTGGATTTGGTGCAGCAGGAATTCAAACGATCTGCCATCTCCTGCCTTGCCTTGTGCCACATCTTTTGCTCCCACCAGGAGGTAAACATCCTCTCCTCCCATATCTGATGCGACGAAGTCACCCGCTTGCACTAGCAGAATCTGGCACTGGGGCCAGGACGTACAAGTCTTGATGATTCCTAATCTTTGGGCTTGTCACTCCTAAATCCCCAAGTGGAATCAAGCTGCGCTGCCATGAGCAGCCTAAACCACATGGGATAGATGTTTGGGCCAACTGCCCCAGTGCAGCAACTTGCTGGCTGCCTGTATCAACCACCACTGTGAAAGAGAGTTCCTGAGGACAGCAGAAAGTGCCACCCAGAACATTCTCCTCTGATGGACGATGACTTCAAATGGCTTGTTTTGAGACTCTATAGTTATAGGAGAGCTTGAAAAACATAGTAACTCTCACTTTCATAAAGAGAACTGTTCGGGTTATTTTTTGGGGGGTCATCCACCCAGAAATTCTTGGGTTATTTCCGGCTATATACTCAGGAGTTGGGCTGGAGCAATGGCACAGTGGATAGGGCGTTTGCCTTACATGTGGAGTGCCCGGCAAGCTACCGAGAGTATCCCGTCCACACAGCAGAGCTTGGCAAGCTCTCCATGGCATATTCGATATGTCAAAAACAGTAACAAGAAGTCTCACAATGGAGATGTTACTGGTGCCTGCTCGAGCAAATTGATGAAAAACAGGATGACAGTGCTACAGTGCAGTGCTATATTCAGGAGTTACTCCTAGTGGTATCCAGGGGACTATGTGCGATGCTGGGGATGAAATCTGGGTTGGCCAGATGCAAGGCAAGTGTCCTAGCTGCTGTACTATCTCTCTACCCCCCAGAAAGAGAACATTTTGAAAAGAAAATCTCAATGTGTGTCTACTCTGTGCCAGGAGGATGGGAAACCTTATCAATGCGTATCAGCTCTAATCCTTGTCCATGTTTTTCCTCAGGTCCTGCCTTCAAGGGCCTTTCTTGAGAGGACAGTTCAAGTCTAGGACTTAAAATTGGGAATTGGAAGGGAGTGGAGCAAGCTTTCCCAAATATGCCTCTTTGGCATCAGTTCATTTTAAACTGAAAGCCATTAAGACTCAGAAAGTTCAAGGAAAACCCTTATTTCCCATTTCCCATCGAAAGGAATCTGCACGGGAAGTTTGTCCTGGTCCCAGGGCTAGTACCAGAGGTCATGTCTTATCTGCTTGATCTTGCTGGACGATAAGGCAAACCCTGGTCCTTCTTACCACCCTGGGACTCGTTCTCCTTCTTTGAAGGCCCAGCCTCACCCCAGCTCTCAGTGCAGGATGGCAGCAAAGATCCACTGACTTGAGCACCTCTTGGTGGCTCCTATATATAAAAAATAAATCTTGATTCTTCTCTTCTCATATTTCTCATGTTGACTGAATTATCAGACCCATGAACGAATCTATAAGGTTCAAGAAAAATAACTCCTTTCTAAAAAAGTAGCTAGAAGTAAGGATAAAAAGTGAAGAGAGGGAAGGATAAAGAGAAGGGACACAAGGGGGTTTTAAATCCAGAGAGACCCACTCATGCAGACTGGCTAAAAGTACAAATGGTACTTCCTGGTGGCTAGACCACTTTGTCTGGTCTGGCCCCTAAGGAGCTAGTCAATGAATCACTGCCAACCTGCATAAAATAATGACAAATTTCAAAAACTGCTATTCTAACGCATTTCCCTTATAAATGAAGAAAAAGGAGCTAGCCATCACAAGGGCTCCAGTGAAAAGCCAATGAGACAGGCACAATAAAAGTTTTGTGATATGAAAGTAGTTTACAATGTCTTATCATTTGGTTTTTAATGTAGAAGGAGAAGACAATAGTTTCTGAAATGCAAGGTGGCAAATAAGGAATATTATGTTCTTGGCACCCATTAAGGAAGCAACATTAAACTCAATGTTCTGGGGAAGTGTAATAGATGAGTTGGTGAGTAATGAATTAATTTGTATAAAGGTGATCAAATTAATTCTGACATATCCCTAATTACGACGAGCCCAAGAGCAGGACTCTAAGATTTCAGCTGTCATAGGCACTCCTGTTTTGGAAGGTTGGTTCTGTCTATAGACTTATGCAAGAAGCCAGGGCAGGGGGTAGGGGGGAATACTCGAACCCCATCCACCCTTGCTGTCCTGACTGCTAGAAAGGCCTGGTACCACCACCTAGCTCAGAAGGGAATTTAAAATGCAAACCTAAGATCTTCACTTTAACAAAAAGATTGAAAACTGGTCCTCTCTACAGTAGCACCCATACGAAACAATGAAAACTCAGGCTCTAGCTACAAGGACGCTTCTCACTGGTTCCAGTGAGTCCTCGCCTTTCTCACTTCCAGGCTATGTCATTTGGTTTTGCCCCAAAGCAGGACATGGGGGAGGGCTTGAGCCTCTTTGTATTCTGGGGGCTCCTTCTTCCAGGACCTGCTGACGGAGGCAAGCTGACTCCATGCTTAAGAGCTGGAAGACATTCCAGTGCCCTCCTGGGCGCTCTGCGACAGAGACTGACAAATATCCAGTTATAAAATCTGTCACTGAAAAGGCCGTGAACTGTCCCAAAAACAGAACTACTTAGCATTCTATCTTGGCTTCTTTTGCAGACATAAAGACCTCCCGCAATAAAAACCCGAGGGCTGTAGTTGCTTGGCTCTGGAGGTTGGGATGTTCCTTGGCTTCCTAGGAAAGAGAAAATCCTTATGGGACTCTCCTGCTCCATGAGGGGGGTATGAAAGGTATAGGGTCCACTCACAGTGAATCTTAAATTTTTTGACTGCCAAGTCCAGGAAATAGGAATGAGATGGGAGGCACAGATGTGCAGATCTTTTTTGTAGGAGGAAGAGATCGCAATAACCCTTCTCGAAAGCCAATGAACTTGAAATACTAATGTACCATCGGACAACTCAGGGACTCTAAACCAGCCTGCTGAGACAACTGGACTTGGCCAAGTTGCATGGGTCCATTCTACTTCCGTGGGCAGATTTTCTCAATCTCTCCAACTCCTTTCAACTACATAGATTTTCACCAAACCATTTCTGGAAAAGGCTTTCCCATGAGTCATGAAGTGACTTCAGAGTGCATCTGCCAGGCTCTGAAAGGAATTTCCTTGGGTTTTTATACAAATGTCACATCTAGGAGTTGAAGGAAAACTTGATGTTCACATGGGTCAAGCCCTGACGGGGTAAGACTGCAGGGTAAGACTGCAGAGGAATGGCAAGTGTGTGTGATGAGATGAGGCCAGTTTGACTGGAGAATGGTTCTGTTCTCTAGCTTCTCTCTATGCTCATTTCACACCCATGATGCAATCACTGTGTTCTACCACTGACTTCTGAAACCTTTCAAGAGATTGACAGTCTCTTCTCTATGGCATCCATTAGATATCTAAGACACACCAACAAGAACGAACCAAAATATCCATAGAGCAGAATATTTAAAGTCATTTGATGCTAAATGAAATGAGTCAGAAAGAGAGAGACAGACATAGGAAGATTGCAGTCATTTGTAGAATATAAAGTAACAGAATGGGAGACTAACACCCAAGGATCAAACCCAGGTCAGCTGCGTGCAAGGCAAATGCCCTACCTGCTGTGCTATCACTCCAGCCCCCTGATAAGCTTTTTTAAAAAAAATGCGTTGCATGGGCTGGAGCGATAGCACAGCCGGTAGGGCGTTTGCATTGCATGCAGCCAACATGGCCCATACAGGTTCAATTCCCAACATCCCACAGGGTCCCCCGAGCACTGCCAGGAGTGATTCCTGAGTGCATGAGCCAGGAGTAACCCCTGAGCATCGCCAGGTGTGACCCAAAAAACAAAAAAAAAAGAAAAAGAATTACTCCTGGCAGTGCTCAGGGGACCATATGCAGTGCCAAGGAAAAAACCTGAGTTGCCTGTGGGCAAGGCAAGTGCCCTACCCACTGCACTATCGCTCAGGCCCCCAGCCCCCAATTTCTATCCTCTTTGAACTCAGGAAAAAAAAAAAACCTCTTGTCTCAGAAAACTGCCCCATATGGATGAGATATACACATATATATGAGATGATATATATATATTTTTTGTTTGTTTGTTTGTTTTGAGTCACACTGGGCAATGCACAGAGGTTACTCCTGGCTCTGCATGCAGGAATTACTCCTGGTGGTGCTCAGGGGACCATATGGGATGCTGGGATTCAAACCCAGGTTGGCTGAGTGCAAGGCAGACGCCCTACCTGCTGTGCTATTGCTCCAGCCCCAATGAGATATATATTGAATAAGTCACTGCAAGATACTCAATTATTTGGCATATGGGTTAGCATTTATATTACTCAAAGAAATTAAAATAATTATCAGCATTTTTAACTTCCTAACTTTTTTGGGAAGGGAAGAATACTTGGTGATGCTCAGGGAACTAAACTGGGAACTGCTGCAAGCAAGGCAGGCACCTTAATCCATGTACTATGTCTAACTATAATTTGTCTAATTCAGGTTATATGCGAAACTTTCCACATAATCACAAAAGAATAAAACCCTCTTGAACAAGAAAAAAAGAGTAAAATAAAACAACTAGCATTCAAATAAATCTAAGAAAGGCTATGACCATAAATCATGTTTTAAAAGTTTAACTATTAAGCTCTCTCTTATTTTCTTTTTTGGGGAGGTTTAGGGGTTTGGGTCAAATCGGTTGTGCTCAGGGCTTAACTCCTAGTTCTGCACTTGGGAGATCATTCCTGGCCGAGCTCAGGGGACTATACAGGGTGTCAGGGATTAAATCTGGGTTGGCTGGATGCAAGGCAAGTGCCCTACCTGCCATATTACCACCACAGCCCCAACTTTTCTCTTATTCATTAACTATTTCTAGGAGCCAGGGAGCAAGTCTTAAGGCACTTGCCTTGCACAACATTGACCCCAATTTGACCCCAGCACCCCATATATTCAAGCACCACCAGGAGTGATTCCTGAAACACGGAGCCAGGAAGAAATAAACCAGGTGTGGCTCAAAAAAACTAATTACAAACCAATACTTTCTAAATATTGATTTCTCATCAAAAATCTTTTTTTTCCCCAAGCTTGAGGCAAATTTTTATTTTATTTTTATTTTTTTGCTTTTTGGGTCACACCTGGCAATGCACAGGGGTTACTCCTGGTTCATGCACTCGGGAATTACTCCTGGTGGTGCTCAGGGGACCATATGGGATGCTGGGAATCAAACCCAGTTTGGCTGCATGCAAGGCAAACACCCTACCCGCTGTGCTATCATTCCAGCACTCATAAAAATTCTTAAGCCTGGTTGAGAAGGACTTCATATCAACACTATCTGCAATGGCAATGAAACTAATTACTTGCAAGGGAATTTAAGCATCCATAAGAGAAAAACAAAAGCAAGCAACTCAAGGAATAATTGATTCAGAGTATGAAAGAATTCAGACAAACGCAACTGAAAGAACAAAAGAATAAAATAACAAGGCATAGCAACAGAATTATGAATATAGATAACTGTATCTGTGAATGTAAAGGCAAAATACAAACCAGCATCAATAATAAAGCAGCAAAGAAAGAAGAAGTAAAAAGAGTAGAAGAGAATATAAGGTACCTGATGGATAGGTAAGAAGATTAATTTCTATTTACATACAAGTGGTACTACAAGGAAAGTATCATGTTAAGCGAAATGGGTCAGAAAGAGCAGGATAGACACAGAAAGATTGCATTCATCTGGGGAACATAAAGCAACAAAACAGGAGACTAACACCCAGGAATGGCTGAGATTAGTACCAGGAATTTTGCTCCATGACTTGAAGGCCAGCCACATGTGCT
>JAOXYA010376915.1:0-17997 GCA_028565675.1 Sorex palustris
GGAGGGAGGGACAGAAAGAAGGAATGAAGGGAGGGAGGGAGGGAGGGAAAAGTGTGAGCTGCTGAGAGTCAAATCCAAATGCTTGACCCATCTCGGGTCTCATCTACTTCCCAACTTCCGACTGGCGCTTGGCGGGGTGGTCCTGCACCCGAGGTGCTCAGTAAATGTGCACTGTTGGTTATGGGTGAAAAAGTGTCACCAACCCCAGACTCAGAAAGTTCACAGCAGTAGCCCAGGGCCGCTTGTTGAGGCCCAGGAAAGCTCCTGCAGCTGGCGGATGGGCCCGGCTTCCAGGGGAAGGAGCTCTGGGGCTTCCTGGGTGGGGGGAGCCTCCGGTCCCTGGCACCTGTGGTCCCTGAGATTCACACACAAAGAAGCCCTGAGCACGGCCTGCTGTGGCCCCAAACCAGACACAGCTGAGTGGCTTTGAGCCAAACCTATTTGACTAACATCGGGGCAAGAAGACTGGTCCAGTTGAACCCCTCCAACGTCTCTTGCGATTGATAAACGAGTCTCCTCAGAAAGGACATGAGCGCACAGTCAGCAAGTTCCTGAGTGGCCCAGAGTGGGCGCAGGGAGGCCTCGTGCTTTCTCTGCAAATGCCCAGACCACTCGTTCTGGCAGGCAGGCTCTCTGCCTCAGTGCTCACACAGTCCAGCCCCAGAGAAGCCGGGAAGGCCTGTCTCTGGGCACCTCACTTACAGGAGGCAGGGCTTCTGGGCCAGGCTCTAGGTGGGCCAGGAAGTGTGTATCGCCGGGGTGGGCCTTCTCCCCAAGCCCTAGTCAACGACCTGTGGCTCAACCGTTCCGTGGACTACCCACACTTTCCCCAAGAGTTTGTCATTTCTAAACAGAGCCATACAAATAAACTAAAAATTGCTTCTCAGGAATCCACCTCCTTTAAAAAAAAATTTAAAGCATTGGGGGAGGGTGTCCCCCAAGCAGTATTGAAGACCCAAGAGCCTCCACTGGCCGTTCTAGACCCACTGGGATGCCGGTTCAGTGTTAGCCAAGATTGATGCTTCTGGGGCCCAGAGTGCTGGCGATGCCCGGGCCAGCCTGGCAGGGTCCAGGGGACCAGACGGTCTCAGGGATCAAAGCTGGGCTGTCCCCACGCACCCTCCCTCAGAGCAGAATCCAAGTCCAACTGAGACTGGGATGAAATGAATTCAGAGGCTTAATGCGCGAATCATTAGCTTCGGAGAATAAGGGGATAAGAGGACCCCCTGACACACACACATATGGGTGGGGGCTTTCAAGCCCCCCTTCCTGGCAGAGTTGTGAAGACGTGGGCTTCTCATGATCCTTTTTGGACCAATGAAGCTGTACCGGTCACTTGGTTTCCCTAACTCTGTCCCTACTACCACGAGTCTGGATGTCATTGAAAGGGAAGTGTGGATGTCCACCTGGAATCATCAGTGAGGGCCGTCCCTGGACCCACCTGACTCCTCAGGTCTTTGTGTTTTTCTCTCAGTTCTTAGAACCACACCTGGCTGTAGTCAGGGATCACTCCGGGTGGTGCTTGGGGGAACATCACTCGGTGCTGGGAATCAAACCTAGTTTGGCCATGTGCAAGGCAAGCACCCTGTCCACTATATCATCTCTCCAGCCCCTCCTCAAGCCTTTTTATTCATTTGTTTGGGGGCCACACCTAGCAATGCTCAGGACTTACTCCTGGCTCTGCACTCAGGGATTGCTCCTGGCAGGACTCAGGGGGGACCATCTGGGGTATAAAGAATCGAACCCAGGTTGGTGGCATGCAAGGCAAGACCCCTTCCCACTGTACTCTGTCTCTGGCCCCTCCTCATGTCTTTTTGACTCCTGAGTTCGTTATTCAGAATTAGACAGAAATATGAATCAAAAGACTTCAGACACGGAAAGATAGAATTCAGGGTGGAGTGAGGGAGAATCGAGTAAGGAGACGAAGATGAGATCACTGTAATACTCCAGGCTACTGAGGTACTGCAGGCTGAAATCAAGCATGAAATGTCGCCCTGTAACAGACCGTAGGGTCTGGAAGGTTCTGAATCCACTTTCCTCGGAGGCCCCCAGCTTTTCCAGACCTTGGTTGCCATGGGAATCCTTGAAGATCGCATTTATTTCTACCCAAGGCCTCTGGGGTTTGGTTTGGTTTGGTTTGGTTTGTAGTGAAGCAAGGTAGTTTTTAACAAAACAAAGCTTCCATGGAAAGAAAGACGTGGGAGGAAGGAGAGGGAGGAAGGACGTGTTCAGGAGAGAGCAGGGCTTCTCCAGAGTGGAAAATGCAACAAGCAAAGAGACACAGAGACAAGGCAGAGGTGTATGCAGGGGAGGGCACGGGCTTGGGGAGCGAGCGAGCACCCCAGCCTCTGTTTTAATCAAACACCAGGAGTTACTGGGGTGAGAAAAAAGGAAGCTACTAAATATCATAAATGCGTGTGGCTTTTACATACCGTGAAATTGGCTCTAATTAAACTATTGATATGATGCATGTGTTGACAAACTCCGGGTCGTGCCCTTGCTGGTCTTTGTCACTATTAATCACAAATAAATCAACATGCATCATTTCATGCAAGAGCATCTGAGATTTAAAGAACCGTCAAGTCCATTCATTCTGGCACTTTTGAAAATGAAAAATGCATGTTCTTAGCAAAAAAAAAAAAGAAGATGTTATTCAAGTCAAAGGCACAAAAGTTAAAGGTAGAACCCAAATTGGGGTTTTGTGGCAACTCAAGGGAGCCATTTTGCTTTTTTAATAAAACTTCGTCCAAACTGTGCTGGCCCCTTGACCCCATGTGCAGGCCGACCAGTGTGCGACCCCCAGTCTGGGCAGAAGCAGCAAGGGAGAATGAGGAAGGGAGGAAAGAAAACAGCCCATGTTTGACCCAGGAGTCAGTGAAAACACATTATCCATCCCGCGGAACTGAGATTGTCAGTTGCATGTTCTGGGGTTTAAAGTTTGGGTTGCATTTATCTTGTAAATCTGTTTTGCTTGGCATACACAAGTGCTATTATTAGCAAAGGTTTGTCTAGAGTCTTATGCTTGTAGACACTTAAGTATTGTAATAAAAAATAATTCCAGTCAACCAGGGGCTCCTGGGCGGGGAGGATCAGTGTCCACGGGAGGTGCTGTGCTAGCACGGGGCCTTCTGCCTGCCTGTCCCGGCTCAGCACACCCCCAGTCTGCTCCCTGCTAACCTGCCCTGGCCCTACCATCTTCTTCGCCTTTGATTTCTCATGTACACAGTCACAGACACACACACACACACACAATGCATACACGGTCACAGGCATATGCATGCAGTCATGGACACACATACACATACATGCACACAAACACATTAATGCAGTTATGAGCACATAATGCAGTTTTGCCCACACGGCAGAGTCTGGCAAACTCCCCGTGGCATACCCAATATAACCAAATACCAGTAACAATGATGGGTCTCATTCTCCTAACCCTGTAAGAGCCTTGAATATGGCACTTAAAAAAAAAATCTCAGGGCTAGGACAAAGGAGACATTACTGGTGCCTGCTTGAGGCAATCGACGAACAACAGGATGATCGTGATCATGATGAGCACATATGCACACAGTCACAGGTATATACACATATACGTGCACACATAGCCACGAGCACACACTTAGATGCATGCAGTCATAGGCACAGGTATACACATACAGGCACACAAATACAGGCATGGACACATACAAACATGCACACATACAAGCTCGAATAAATATGTACATGCACACATACACATGTGGGTACACACAGGTAGCCTTAACACAGGCGTCTGCTGTGTGGGCTCTCGTTCACCTAGAAAACAGTAAGGGTCTTCGTTCTTGCTCTGAAGAGAATCTGCCCCTCTCCTCAGCTTCTGCGCAGGCTTCTCTTGAGTCGCTTTCGCGAGGAAGAAGAAGTCAGTAGGGAGGCCAGGAAGGCGTTTCTCTGACCGTTTGAACTTGTGACGGGAATCAAGCTGCTTTCTCCTTCATGGCTTTCCGATGACGGCGGTTTCACAAATGAAGAAACACCCTCGATCATGTGGATCACCAGAGTTTATTGTCTCCCTGCAATCATTTGCTTAAGTCTCTTGGCAAATATTTTGTTTTTTTAAAGCAAACCAATTCAGTAACCCCTTCAGCGGAGTTGACTTGCTCGTGTTGGAAGTGGTTGGAAACCGCAGCCCATGCCAGTTCAGGGGGTGACATTTGGGAGGACACGCAGACTTCGGCATATTCCTCAAAGTCCTTCTGGCCCACACTTAAATGTGATCTTTAACACTATTTCCGGGGGGGGTCACAAAGCGATAGCACAGTGGGGAGGGCACTTGCCTGCATGCCACTGACCCAGGTTCCATCCCCGCCATCCCATAAGGTCCCCTGAGGCCACCAGAAGTGACCCCTGAGGGCAGAGCCAGGAGTAAGCCCTGAGCACTGATAGGTGTGGCCCCCAAACAAACAAAAACAACAATATTTCAGGGACCCGGGAGACAGTACAGGTGCTAAGGCGCGTGCCTGCATCCTCCTGACCTGGGTTCACTCCCTGGCACCAGACGGTGCCCCTTGTCCTGCTGGGGGCAACCCTGGAGGCCCCCGGGCACCGACAGGCCCAAGCTGCTCTGCATTTCTGCCCTATATGGAACCACCACCTACTTTAATTAAATAAAAGTATGCCATAACCACATACTCAAAAGTATCCTGACGCACTGCTTGGGTCGGGAGCATTCCAGACACTTCCTCCTATTCCAGGTGGAGGTTTGGAAGAGCAAATGGAGGAGGAGGATGCAGGAGCATAGTCAGGGCCACCTTCCTGGAGGAGGCAGGAGCAGAGACAGGGCCAGCCTCCCCTGCCTGCTCGAACAGCCATCAGCATGCGCAGGGGTGCAGGAAAGTGCATCTCATGCTCCTTCTGAGAGACGAGTTCATTCTCAAATGCTGCCCATCTGGGAGGGGTCACTGCCCACAGTTGCCCCTGGGGCCTGTCCTGGGTGGGGCAGTAGCCGGATCCCAGGCCGCCCTCTGGGTCCCAGCCCCGGGCAGACACTCGGGGTACAAGTGAGCAGACCCTGGAAAGGCCAAGCTCGGCTTCGCATGGACTCGAGTCGGGGGGCCTGGCCTCCCCTGCTGCCCACGTTCCCTCCGGGGACCCAGCACAGCACGTCATGGGGAGGGTTCGTGTGGATAATAGGGTCATGGACACGGTCTGGGTTCCAGGGAGCCACTGTACCAGTCTCGTCCTCCTCATCAGCATCTGGCCCCCACACTCGCGGGCCTGGTCCTCCTGGACAGAGCTTTCCCTCAGGGCCTGTCGGTCAGGCTGTCTGGGAGAGCACTCCCTGTGCAGTGCTCAGGCCTGTCGGGAGATGCCATTGGCCCCTTAGCCAGTCTGTCTGCGTGACTTCGGAAGTGACCAAGGAAATAACAATGTGACTGGAACCTCAGAGGGCCCGGCCGCCTCCACCCTTGCCTGGGGGGTTGTGGCCCCCCAACCCACTCTGCTCCTCGGAGCCCTCAAGGCTCAGACTAAATGTCCCCTGGGAACCCCAAACCCCCTGAGAGTGCATACAGACCCGAGCAGTGGGTAGGAGAGGCAGGAGGCAACGTGGACCTAAACCAATGGTCTCCATGGAAACCAGGACAGAGAAGCTTCCCACCAGGGGTGGGAGAGACCAATACCAGGAGACCCACGACAGGGGTGACTTGGTGGCCCTCAGTGGCCCATTTCTGAGGGAGGCGAGGGTGGTGGAGGGGGCTCCCACATGCCCAAGTGCCGGCGGACCAGCATGCTGGCCGTGTACCCTGACCTGTCCCCTCGTGGGCTGCCGTGGGCCCTTGACACGGGAGGGAGGCAGCCTGTTAACCCTGTTGTCCATCGGCTGAAGGGAAAGCCAACACCTTAAGGCCAGGAGGGTCTTAGAGGCCTGCTGCCACCCGCAGGTGCCCAGGCGTCGCTGTCCACAGGCCAGAATCCATCTAGCTAGATGCTCCAGGCAGGTGCTGGCCTCCAGAAAGGCTACTTGCAGGTGCCCAGATATCACACTCCTGCCAACTCCACCAGCAGCTCCGAGATGGACCACTGACGCTTCCGCCCTTCCCTGGGGCTGGGACCATGGCGTCCTCAGCGCCTTATGAAACGCAAACCCACGCTGGCCGTGTCTTCCACCAAATTGGAGCTCTTAAGTCTAAACAAATCATCTTTGAGAGGCTAATGTAATCATGGATGTTTGAGCATGAAATCGGAGTAGCATTAATAAGCTTTGTGCCACATTAAAAATCTGAGCCTACTTTTATGTAACACTTAAGCACTGGGGCCATTCTGGGAAGATTCCCTTCATTTCTTTGGGAAAATAATCCAGCGTGCGCAAGGTCCCCTCCACCGTGGCTGCCGTCACACAGAGCTCTGTGCCAGACACCTGGGTCTAGGCTCTGTGTCTCTCTGAGGGCTCTCTCCCCTCTGAGGGGTTCTTGTGGGGGACTCGAGGGCGCCCTGCAGCTGTGGGGGTTGGGAAGATCTGAGCATCGGTCGCCCTTGGTGGGACTCGGTTCTGGTCCCGCACAGACCCAGCAGGCCTGGACCCAGAGTCCTTGGCTCCGGAGTTCAGATGCAAAGTGGAGACTTCATGCTCTTTTTTGGAGAGAAGCGAGCATAAAGGAAGGAAAGACTATTAGGTAATTCCCTGTGTTATCCGATCGTCTCTGCAATGGGATTGAGGAACCGGCGTGTGATGCCAAGATTTCACTGTTCCTCACAGGCCTCGAAGATGGATCCTTCTACGATTACACGTAATTGTCATAACATCCCCGCGCTGGGGTTGCGAAACAGCTCGGCTTTTGTTCCTTCTCCCTCCATCTGTCCTTCTGCACGTCGTCGTTGGGCTTTGTTGGACGCCTGCTGGGGAGAACAGCTGGGGCTTCTGCCGGCGGCAGCAGCGGGGTCTTGGCGGGGGTGGGCGAGCCTGTGGTTGGGGTGGAGGAAGGACACCTCGGCAGGGGTGAGTGAGCCTGCAGTGCTCAGGACCCAGTGTGGGAACAGCAGACAGCCAGACGTGTTTGAGTGCATGGTTCCACGTCGACCTTCGAAACGTCAGAGACGGGGACGCGTGTGTGAGTGGGACCGGTCATTGCCACCGGCTACGTCTTGGGTTGAGCTGGGCTGTCAGTGTTTAACTAGAATCTCTTGCCCTCTGGTTTCGTGGAGGGGCTGAAGACAGGAAGCTCAGCTCACCTGTTTGTAGACCGTTCGAAGGCTCTGTGACTCCCTTTTGCAGTGCGTTAACATTGATGTCTCCGGTGTGCAAAGTTGCTACAACGGAGACACCCCCACTACACACACACACACACACACACACACACACACACCTGTCTCTGGGCCCCCTCTCTCTCCCCCCTCCCTCGGCAAACTCAGTTCTTCGGGCCAACTCCCGGAGTACGTTCCCGCTGGTCGCTGTTTTTTTCCTTTTGGCTTCTCTTTCCTTCACAGGTGAGAGGCCATCCCGTATTTGTCACTCCTCCCTTGAACTCTCTTGGCTCAGCCTGTTGCCCCCAGTTCCAGCCAAATGGCAGCAAACCGCAGGATTTTATCTTCTGCAGAGGAGTGCTCTATGCATGTGAAGGCCACAGTTTCTTTGTCTCCTCATCTGGTCTTGGGCACTTGGGCTGTGTCCAGAGCTTGGCTATTGTGACCAGTGCTGTGAACACAGGAGCACAAATACCTTTTGGAATGAAGATTTTTGGCTTTGGTTGTAGATGCCAAGAAGTAGAACATGAGGGTCAGAGGCAAACTCTATTCTTCATTTTCCAAGGAGTCCGCATACTATTTTTCACAAAGGCGGGCCAGGTGGCATTCCCACCAACGGTGGATGAGGCCTCCCTTACCCATCGCCCCGCCAGCATTGATATTTCCGTTTTTTTTTTTTACTGTGTGCTGTCATATCAGTGTGAAGTGGTATCTCTTTGTCGCCTTGATTTGCATTTCCCGAATGACAGGTGATAAAGAGCATTTTTAATATATTTATTGGCCATCTGTATGTCTTCCTTGAGGAAGAATCTGTTCAGCATCTCGCCCAAGTTTTTTGATGGAGTTGTTTGGTTTTTTTGTTGTTGTTGTCACGTTCTGCAAGTGCTTTATAAATCTTGGATATTAGCCCTTTGTCAGATGTGCAGTGAGCTCATAGTTTTCCCACTCAGTAGGATGTCTTTTTATCTTACTCATCATTTCTTGCACAGTGCAGAAACTTTTTAGTTTGACAATGTCCCATTATTTATTTTTGCTTCTGTTTTCTTGGCCAGTACGTTGAGTCACTGAAGATGCGTCATTACCATGGAGTTCTGCCTAAGTTTTCTTCAGTGCAGTTAATGGATTCTGCTATCAAGGTCTTGAATCCTTGTAGAATTAACTGTTGCATGTGGTGTGAGAAAGGGGTCCAGATTAATTTTTTTTTTGCATGTAGCTGCCCTGTTTTCCCAGAACCATTTGTTGAAGAAGCGTTCCTTGCTCCACTTTGTATACTCAACTCCTTTGTCATAGATTAACTGTCCATATGTCTCGGGGCATTCATTTATGTTCCATTGGCCTGAGTACCACAGTCCTTTATTCCAGTACCACACAGATTTGATTATGATAGCTTTAGACCTTAATTTAAAGCCAGGGAAATCAATGCCTCACAATTTTTTCCCCAGGAATGTTCATGCTTGGCTATTCAGGGAGTTTTATTACTCCCCGTAAGTCTCAGCAACTTTTGTTAAAATTCCTAAAGAAAAATTCCATGAGGACTTGGAGGGGGACTGCATTAAATCTATAGAATATCATATATATATAGGATGATTATTTTAATGATGCTAATTCTTCTAACCCGTGAGCAAAGAATATATTCTCGTTTCCTTGTGTCTTCCTCTATTTCTTTTATTTTATTCTTTTTCGGGGGGGGGGTATTGTTGTTGTTTATTGAATCACCACGAGATACACTGATACGAAGCTGTTCATGATCGGGTTTCAGTCCTACATCCTTCCACCAGTGCACGTTTCCTACCACCAATGTCCCGGGTATTCGTCCCATAACCTACCCTCCAGCTTGCCTCTGCCTCTATCAGACACCCCTTCTCTCTCTCTCTCTCTCTCTCTCTCTCTCTCTCTCTCTCTCTCTCTCTCTCTCCTCCCACCCCTTGTCTGTCTCTCTCCTTTTGTGCATTATGGTTTGCAGTGCAGATACTGAGAGGTTCTCATGTTTGCTCATTTACCTACTTTCAGCACTCAGTTCTTATCTTGAGTGATCATTTCCAACTATCATGGTCATAGCGGTCCCTTCTCGATCCCAACTGCCTTCTCCCCCCAGCACCTGAGGCAGGTTCCAACCATGGACCAACCCTCCTGGCCCTTGTTTCTACTGTCTGTAGGTGTTAGTCTCATACTTTGTTTTTTTTTTTTATATCCCACAAGAGAGTGCAGTCATTCTGTGTCTGCCCCTCCCCGCCTGACTCATTTCACTCAGCATGGTACTCTCCATGTCCATCCATTTATAAAGGAGGTTCCTCTGTTTCTTTTAACACTGATTTATCCTTGTCTTTGTCTAAGTCATTCGCCTCATTTGCTGATAGATGATTTGGGAAAGCACCCTTGTGCATAGGGCTTTTCTTTCTCTCACCCTTTCACCTCATTATTCACCTATAAAAATGCAACCGATGCTGATTTTGTAGTTTTTCTCTTTACGGTGTAAATACACATGCGTTGTTTCTAGATTTTTCTCTGTGTGTGGCTTCTTAGAAGTTTTCTATGTAAAATATCTTGTCCTCTGCAAATTGTGATAGTTTGATTTCTTTCCCCATTTGAATCCCTTTAAAAGCTCTTTCTTGCATCATTCTTTTCTTCAGGGGTCAGATAGATAGTACAGTGGGTAGGGAACTTGCCTTGCACACAGCCAACCCAGGTTCAATCCCCAGCACCCCATATTATCTGCCAAGCTCTTCCAGGAGTAATTTCTGAGTGCAGAGCCAGGAGTAACCCCGAGCATTGCTGGGTGTGACCCCAAAACAAACAAACAAACAAGGACATCATTGCTGCCTTCATCCCAGAAACTGGGAGATCTGTTCACAGGTAAACCACCCAAACACGAAGAGACATTGAGACAAAGGTGGAGGTGGGGAGGGCCAGGGGATAGGGAGCTTAGGCACTGTGATGAGGAAGGATCGTGGGACAGCTTGATGGAAAACAGCATGAAGCTTCTTGGAGAATTACTAACAGACCTGCCAGATGATCCGGCCCTCCCGCTCCTGGGACTCTCTCCAGAGGCAATGAGGTCACTGCTTGAAGGGACACCTACATTCCACGTCCATCGCGGAATCATCCACAGTAACCAAGCCTGGAAGGGATGTCGGTGTTAGTCAGGGGACGTGGGCGTGAAGAGAATGTGATGGATGCTTCCATATGGACACGCACCATCCCACGCACATTGTTATCACATATGTATGCACAAGGGACTCTTACTCAGCCCCACAGAGAAGGAAGTCCTGTTATCTGCAAGGACCGCAGCAGGAGGCACCTCGAGGTTCTTATCTAGATGAGACAAACCAGACATAGAGACAGAATAGACTGAGGATCGCTGCACTGTGTCGTGGAAAAGGCAAGCTCCCAGTCAAAGACACAGAGTAGAGGATCAGAAAGATAGTGCAAGGGTTAAGGCGCAGAACTGGGAGTAAGTCCCGGGCACTGCCAGTATGGCCCCACACAAACCCACCCACCTCCCAAAAGAGAACAGAAAAGTGATTGAGGAGCTCATGGAGAACAGGGAAACAAGGGTGGACAATGGTATCTAAATGAAAGCTTCTAGAACTTTCTAGAGCCTCGATACTTTTGGTCTTTTTCACATGCAAAATGCTGTGTGAGTTGAGGGGTCTTTATTAACCCAAGGGGGCGCCCTCTCGAATGTGAGGTTGATCTAATCCTCAAGCAGACACTCAATAGGTTAGAACCTCATCGCTTCTAAGTCAGAAACCTTGAAGGAAGATCCTCTGCCACTCACATATTGGTGGTGTTCCAGCACATCATATGTGTGTGTGGTGTGTGTGTGGTGTATGTGGTGTATGTGTGTGTTGTATGTGTGTGCAGTGTGTATGTGGTGTATTTGTGTGGTGTATGTGTGTGTAGTGTGTGGTGTGTGTGTGCTGTGTGTAGTGTGTATGATGTGTGTGCAGTGTGTGTGGTGTGTGGTGTGGTGTCGTGTGTGTGTTGTGTATGTGTGTGTGGGGTGTGTGTGGTGTGTATATGTGGTATGTGTGTATGTGGTATGGGTGTGTCGTGTGTGTGTGGTGCATATGTGCAGTGGATGTGAGTGTTATGTGTGTGTGGTGTGTGTTGCTGTGTGTAAAATGTGTGTGTGTGGTGTGGTGTGTGGGTGTGTGTGGTGTGTTTGTGGTGTGTGTGTGGTGTATGTGGTATGTGTATGTGTGGTGTTTGTACAGTGTGTGTGGTGTGTGTGGTGTGTGGTATGTGTGGTGTGTGTACAGTGTGTGTGGTGCGTATATGTATATGTGGTGTGTATGTGGTATGGGTGTGGAGTGTGTGTGGTGTGTATGTGCAGTGTATGTGCATGTGGTGTGTGTGCTGTGTGTGCTGTGTGTGTGCTGTGTGTGGTGTGTGTGTGGTGTATATGATGTGTGTGTTGTGTGTGCAGTGTGTGTGGTGTGTGGTGTGGTGTCGTGTGTGTGGTGTCGTGTGTGTTGTGTATGTGTGTGTGGTGTGTGTGTGGTGTTTGTGTGTGGTGTGGTACGTGTGGTATATGTGTGGTGTGTGTGTCTGTGTGTGTGTGTCCCAGATAGTGTGCTGCAGGGGCTGCCTAAGAACTGGGACTGAGGAAGGAGAGGGCGTCAGCCGGACCGTCCCCTGTACCCCCACCCTCTCCCTGCCCCTACGGACGTGGCTTCTGCCTTCCAGCCGCACTCGCCTCCATTGCCAGCCTGCCTCGGAGGGGCTCTCCCACCCTCGGGGGCGCCTCCCCGTCTCTGTGCAGCTGACCTGAGGACTCCCGTGACTTCCCCACTTCCCTGCCGGGACGCTTTGGGACGCCCCAGCACTGAGTTCAGCCGCTTGTTTCTGCGGGAGCCCATCAGCTCCGGCTTTGCGGCATCCAGGCTGCTCTTAAAGGTCCCACTGTGTGCAGCGTGCTCGGCCCTCACTCAGCCTGCTCTGCCCTGGGTGCTGGGCACCCGTCCTCGGGCTTCGTGCCCGGATCTCAGGCTGCTGATGGCCCTGGACACTTTCCCTCCACACGTGTTCGTTTTTGAAACAAAAACATTCTTCGTGAGCTTTGTCCGAGGCAGCGCACCAGCTCCCAGGGGGCGTCCAGCCCGCAGTGACCACCTCTAACCCGCCCTTGCCTCCCTGCAGCCGCCCTGCCTGGCCTCCCGCCGCCAGCGCCCTGCAAGGCACAATTTCCATCTTGATTTCTCTCCCTAATTAAGGACTTGCATAGCACAACGGGTAGGGCGTTTGCCTTGCACGCGGCAGACCTGGCTGACCCAAGTTCAATTCCTCTGCCCGTCTCGGAGAGCCCGGCAAGCTACCAAGAGTATCTCGCCCGCACGGCAGAGCCTGGCAAGCTACACAAGACATATTCGATATGCCAAACACAGTCACAACAAAGTCTCACAATGGAGACATTACTGGGCCCGCTCGAGAAAATTGATGAACAACGGGAGGACAGTGACAGTGACAGTGACAATTAAGAACTTGACGTGCCTCAACCTCTGTTTCTCCTGAAGAGAGAAAAGCCAGCCCGTCAGTCAGTGGCCAGTAGCGAGCCATGTCCAGCCCAGGAAAGGCAGCACCTTCCCTGGAGTGCTGGCGTCCAGCACCTTGCAAGCTGGACCTGTTCCTATGGTGACTCGCGACCCTCGTGACTGCCCTCAGGGGAGAGGGTCAGCCGTAGCCCCAAGAGGTAGCACAGGGGGAAGACACTTGTCTTATGTGCTGGTTCACTGAGTTCAATCTCTAGCACCGTAGATGAGGAGCCCTGAGTGCAGTGGCAGGAGTAAGCCCTGAGCATCACTCGGTGATAACCCCAACACACACACACAGACACACGTGCGCGCGCACACACACACGCAACTGGGTAAGAAACGGGAAGAACATCTCAGGGCCTCTTCACCTCTCCTCTCTTGTTTCCCTCCTCTGACAGATTCTTCCTCACTGCTTCTCTCCTGGGTCTTTCTCTCCCCGGTACAGGACGTGGTTCTAAGGCAGCGTTTGCTGAAAGTTTCTTGAATGAAGATGTGAGTGAATGAATGAATGAATGAATGACTGGGTGTGAGCACCAGCATGAATACCCAAGGAACCGGCAACAGTGTGTCTCGGGGTATAAATTGGTTTCACTCGTGGAACTACTTGGAGGGATGAAACAAGGCAGGGCCCTGCACCAGAGGAGCACACGCTGCTTCTCTGTCCCCAGACGCTCACTTGGCTCCCACGTTAATGAGCAAGTGTTGCTTCCTCCAGGAACTGGAGCCCTGTCCTTACGCTGGAAGGGTGGCGGGGACCTGTCAGATGTCCCTCTTCAAACCCTGCTGGTGCATCGCGCTCTCCCGGAATGCGCTGTGCCTGATTGTTCGATAATGCCAGTGTACTTGGTGTAATTACCGTCGTGATGAGCCTCTTAGCCGAAGTACCGGGCCATGCTGGGAATTGAAAACCACAAAATACGGCACTGACTCTTCCTGAACGGTCTCCTTCTGAAGCTTCTTTGTATGTGACGCGGTTTTCTAAAAGAGCTGGGGAAGATGCAAAAAAAAAAAAAAAAAAGAAGAGCTTCATCATTGTGTGAGGAAAATGAGGGACTTTTCTGTTTGGTTTTACAAACCTTGAGGGCAGACACTGGACAGATGCCGAATTCATCTTTTTTTTCAGAACACAATGATGCTTATGGCTACGGTCTGTGTGCATTTAAATCCTAAGTCCCAGAACAGAGTTGTTGAGAGGTGGGATCGTGGGGATCCTAGGAGGGGAGGCGTCGGAGGGTCCTTTGGGATGAGATTTGATTTCATTTGCACCAGGTGCCCTCTGTCCGCTGTTCCAAGGTCACGGTGGAAAAGGGCACACACCATATTTGGGCACCAGGAAGCTGGCCTCATTCCACTCTGCTGGTGGCCTGGTGTGGAGCTCAGCCCCAGAACCAGGAGCAAAACACTTCTGCTGATGGGCAGCTGCCCGGTGTGGACTTTCGTTTCCACAACCTGAATAGACAGAGACATGGGAACTACACCCCAAACTCCCAACACTTCGTTGGTTGGTCGATTCCATCAAACTGGCCATGGCACCTCCTCTAATTCATCCTTGTGTCTCCAGCCCCAGACTGGCTTTCCTAGGCCCCCATACTGTTTGTGGAATGAATGATTGAATGAATAAATGCATAAAGCTGAACTGAGTCCGGAGGCTAAGCACATATGGTCTCCAAAGCGTCACCAGGAGTGGTCCCTGAGCACGAAGGCCTGGGCACAGCCAGGTGGGGCTCTGTGATGGTGCTCGGGACACCCTATGTGGAGCTGGGGGGTATTCCTGGGTTTGCTGCATGCAGAGGCAAGTCCCTTAACCCCATCCTGCCTCTCCAACCCCTCTATTAAATTCCCTCCTCTTTTTTCTGACCTGAGTGTTGATGGTGGAGTGACCAACCAAACAGTGCAATCTTAAGGGGAAAGAGAAAGCTGTCCAGAAGTGCTCTGACCTCGTGGGAAGGACTCGGTCCTGCCTTTGGAAACCCCAGACACCTGGCTGTGTGATGCCTCTGGTTTCGTTCTCCTTCTCCAGGATCACTTCGACTATTTGGAGTTTCTGTGGATCCATAAAAAATTTAGGGTGGTGTATAATATGGTTGATGTGTCATCGAATTTGAGAAACATTGTACTGTTTTTGTGAAAACTGTACTGGAATTTGATAGGTATTGCGCTGAATCTATGGTTTGCGCTAGTGTGCACTTCTGAATCATGTTGATTTTCCCAGTCCATAAACGCAAGGTAACTATCTGTCCATTTGTCCATGCCTTTCATCAAAATATTTTTGCTTTCATAGGACAGATCCTTTACCTCCGTGGTCAAATTTATTACTGAGTGCTTTATTGCTTTTCACACTATTATGAGTGTGATCATTTTCTTAATTTCTTTTGCAAAGATTTCAGTGTTAGAATATAAAAACACCAGCAATTTTTAAATGCTGATGTTTTTTCATTTTCTGACTTTACTGGATTTGTTGACTTTTATTCCCAATAGTTTGTTTGTTTGTTTGTTTGTTTGAATCTTCAGGATTTTCTATAAAGATCATATCATCTTCAAATAATATAGTTTTACTTCTTCTTTTCTGATTTGGGTGTCTTTTGTTTTTCTCTTCTAAATTTTCTAGATAATTTTCCAGTACTAATAAGTAAAGACATTAATCGATACTCACATCTCACTTGTGATTGAAAAGCTTTTAGTCTACTTCTACATTATATTCACTTACTGAATATAATGTAGACTCTCCTATTGAGGTATGGTCCTTCTTTACCAAATTTAGCAATGGGATTTTATTATAAAATAATGCTGTATTTTATCAAATCCAACTTATATATCTATTAAAATATTATATTATTTCTGTCTTCCCTTCAGCTAATGCGTATAACATTTATTGAATTTCATATGTTGAACTATCCTTGCATTCCAGAGATTTATCCTATTTGGTCTTGGTGTACGTTGACATCATTATATTCAGTTGCTAATAATCTGTTCAGAAGGTTTGCATCTACATTCATAAAGAACATTGGTTTTCAGTTTTCTTCATGTGTCCTTATGTGGCTTTTTATAGCAAGGCAATAGCAAGGCAATGTTAGCATTATAAAATGAATTTGGAAGTTGGCATTGTATAATGAATTTGGAAATGATCCCTGCTCTTTTGTGTTTGGGGAAGAGCATGAAAAATATTGGCATTATTTTCCCTTAAATGTTGTGTAGAATTCAACAGTAAAGCAATCAGTTCCTGCCATTTTATGTTGGGAGATCTTCAGAGTTTTGTTTTTGTTTTTGTGCTTTTTTAAAAAATGTCTGCATCAATGTCTTTATTCGTGATTGCTGTCATTTTTCAGCATTTGTTTCTTCCTGGAATATCTTAGTGGATTCATGTTTCTATTAATCACACATTTCTTGTAGGCGATGCGATTTATTGACACAGCATTGTTGGAAATCACAAGTGATTCTATGTATTCCTATAGTATCCATTATAATGCTGCCTCTTTCTTATTTATGTGGAATCCTACTCTCTTTTTTCTTAGTTTAGCTAAAGATTCATGATTCTGTTTATTTTTTAGAAAATCAGCTCTTATGAAACCAATTTGTTTCATTGGTATTTCCTATCTCTGTTGGGTGTTGTTTGTTTTTTTTGGCCACTGTTTCATATATTTCCATTCTGATCTTTTTTACTTCCTTCTCTTATCTTTGGGTTTTGTTTGTTCTTCATTCTCTAGTTTCTTGAGGTGCAGAGTTGATGGTTTATTGGAGCGTTTTTAATTTTCTTAATATGTACATTTATTGTTATAAACTTTTTTCTCTAATCTGCTGTGTTTCTGATGGATATCGGTAACAGCTTTTGGCAAGAATGACAGGAGATACCCACATACTCCAGTTATAGTCACTAAACAGATCGTGTGGTCATTGTGACCAAAAGGCACTGATCGGGTTTGAGGGACCAGGCTCACCTCTCACACCTTCAGGAGATCTTTCCTTTCCTGCGTTTTCTACAAGGGAAGGAGCCTTCGCTGGAAAACTCCCCCAGCAAACTTCTTTGAGAAGCATTCCTCTACAATCCTTAGATCCCCTTTCATTTCTTGGTTTTTGTCCACAGCCCTTTTTTTGGGTCCAGTTGTTTTGGTATCATAGGAGACAGAGTAAGAAATAAATAGTTACGGGGCTGGATCGATAGCACAACGGGTAGGGCGTTTGCCTTGCACATGGCCAACCCGGGTTTGATTCCCAGCATCCCATATGGTTCCCTGAACACCGCCAGGAGTAATTCCTGAGTGCAGAGCCAGGAGGAACCCCTGCGCATCGCTGGGTGTGACCCAAAAAGCAAAAAAAAAAAAGAGAGAGAGAGAGAGAGAAATAGTTATTTCCTAAGCAGAGAAGTAAATGTGTTGCTTTTTTCAGTTTGCATTTACAGAAAAGAAGTTTGGCACTTGAGCAAGTTGTCACTGGCCGTTTGATGAAACATCTAAAATACATTTTTATGTAAAGCGCCATTTTCCAGTGAGAGCTGGGATAAGCCACAGGAGCAAATCGGAATATTTTTCAGTTGTTCTAACAAGGTTCATTGATTTGAGAAAAGTAAACATTTTCTCAATTCTGTGAAACTTTGGGTGGTGGATATATAATAAACTTGCATGGAGTAAAGTTCTCAGAGTGATTCAGAATTGAAACGCTTTTTTCTTGGTTGTGAATATGGCTTTCATTCTCACACAAGAACAGATCCCATTTTTAAAGGGAAGATATTTTTTGATGGCTGTGATGTGTGGCTTTGTCTAATGTGGATGGCAAGATATTAGCACTTCACAATTCCCTGCTAGTGACAGCCAGGAAAAGAGACAACAGCTTTCTCAATTTTTTTTTGGTTATAAAAAATATGTCCAAAATTAGAGACTGAAATCGTTATTATTTAAATTGAGATTAACAAACTAGATGGAACAAACTCACAGAGATTCAAATTTAGTTGAATTCAGATGTCAAAGCCCCCAGAGGTCCATTGCTCAGATAGCCACACGCCCGGCCCTGGGTTCTCAGGCCCCTTCCTCACTGTTCCAAGGCTGGTGAGAAAGAAAGTTTCCCGCCCAACCAGCCCCACCCTCAGAGAAACAGAGTCGGCCCTGGCTAGGGTTGGATTCAGCTGTTTCATTTCATTTCATTCATCACACTTTTATTTTATTTGTATTTGCTTATGTCGGTGAAGCCTTCAGGGTCAGGTGAAGGAGACCAGTTGTAGTTACTGGTTCTGGCATATCGAATACACAAC
>JAOXYA010377217.1:0-17992 GCA_028565675.1 Sorex palustris
CACACTCACACTCATACACACTCACTCACACACACTCACACTCATACACACACACTCACACACACTCACACACACTCACACACTCACACACACTCATACGCACTCACACACACACTCACACACTCACACACACACAATATTGGGCCAGTCGGGTTTGTTGACTGACCCGCCCTGGAGAGGAAGTCCCCAGGTCCCCGAAGCACTGATGGCTGCCTGGCACCTGTGGGCATGCTGCAGCCCTCCTGCACTGACCCATCTGCACCCGTACCCACCTGCGTCACGCTCGCGTCTGATATGGAAGGAGGGTCTGGGTACCGTGAGAGTTAGCTGGCATGGGGAGAGTCACCCAGGACACGGGCAGAGGGGCCTGACTGGGACCAGCCCTGCCCAGCTCAGGGACGCATGGGCAGTAAGCTGCCCCCACTCGCCCTGGCAGGGCCCTGCTGGCGGGGCCAACGCCCCAGGGGGTTGCAGGGCCGTGGTTAGGAGCCCCCACCCTCCACTGGGCCGTGCCCATTCTTCTCACCTGCCCCCACCCAGGCTGGCACCACCTGGCGGCCCAGAACCTGGGCGCGCATCACAGCCTGGGTGAGCCCACCATTGTGTGATACTCCTTCCCCTGTACACAGCAAAGTTCACATCACGGATAAACTGCCCGAAACCCCCATTTATAAGGCCTGCACATCTCAGTTTCCCATGCTAAGAGTCTGACCTGCAAGACGGCTTGGAAAGGTCGGGGATTTACACAGCGCCTGGTGGACTGTCTGTAGGCCGACTGGACGAGAGTGTCCTCCAGCCAGGAAGGGCAAGAGGGGACATCTGGGTCCATGGCTCCGACTGACGAGTTTCTCCAGAGTCTGGGGCCCCGCGGATGAACCCCAAGCCCTGCCCGCGCTGGCGTGACTGTGATCCCATGAAAGCTCGTGGCTCGTCTGGAGACAAATGCCCGGTCCCGTCAGCCCAGAGGCGGCAGATATAGCAAGGGAAGGGGAGACACGAGAGGGACCAAGCACAGAAAAACCACCCAGCTCAGGGGGCCGCCTGCCTGGCTGACCACACGGGGACCCCATGCAGATGCGGTTTCGAGCTACCAGGTTGGCACCAGAAGCGACCATGCTGGGACAGCGCCAGCCTGTGGGGCGGGAAGGGGCAGGCAGGACGCTGCTCTGGGCTGCCGGCCGTGAAGAGCTGGTCACCCGTGCTAAGCTGAGTCATCGGGGATAAAGCCCGGGTCACTTCACCTTTCCGCCGTTTGCAGTTGCGGGATCCATTCCAAAGTGTTCTTTCCCTTGGAGCTGGAGAGATAGCACAGCGGGTAGGGTGTTTGCCTTGCACGCAACTGACCTGGGTTTGATTCCCAGCATCCCATAAGGTCCCCTGAGCACTGCCAGGAGTAACTCCTGAGTGCAGAGCCAGGAGTGACCCCTGTGCATCACTGGGTGTGACCAAAAAAACAAACAAAAAAACCCCAAAACCCAGAATGTTCTTTCCCTACTGGGGTTCACACAAAATATGAGTGCGTTACACAGGACCCCATGGGCAGTGGCTAGAATGCACTGAGCAAAGTGGACTAAGCCAGTGGACAGAGTAAACTGGACATCATGGGTGAATGGAAAGAACCCTGTGGAGGAGTGGGTGGGGCCCTGTGGATGGTGGACAGGACCCCAAGATAAGTGGACAGGGCCCCATAGTGAGTAAGTGAGACCTGTGGAGGGTGAGCAGGACCCCACGGTGACTGGGACCCCCTCGTCTGTGAGTGGGAAGTCCCTCCCTGGGCCGATCCACTGGGTGAGTGAATAAGAGTCCTGCAGACAGTGGACAGGACCCCATGTGAGTGTACAGGATCTCGTGGTCAGTAGAGAAAACAGGAATCTGTGCTGAGTGGACTTGACCAGTGTGTGGGGTGAACTGGACCCCCCAAGCAAATGGATGGGCTGGTGGCCTGCACCCAGGGTGATGACCACGGCCAAGCTCTGGCCCCGACCGAAGCCACTCAGAGCCTCTGCCCAGCCCTACGTGCACCCTGCGCCCCCAAAGTTCTCCAACCCCTCCCTCAGCAGGACCCCATCCAGACAAGGGTGGACACCATGAGCAGGGCCCGGCCTCCTGTCCTGACTCAGTCTCCCCATCTGTGCATGGGAAGTCCCTCCCGGGCTGATTTCCTGTCCCTGAGGCTGAACGCTCCTTCCTCCAGGGTCCAGGACCCGGAAGGGCCATCAGGGCCCTAGGCCACCGGCCAGACTGTGGCAGCTGGGAAGAGCCTGGGGGTTCAGCCTCTCGGCCCGACTTGGTCCCCGTCTCCTCTGTGGCCGGCCTCCGGGTTTAGACTGTCCTGGGGCCAGGTGGCCTGCTGAAGCCATCCCCTGCCAAGTGGCCGGCACTGGTGGGCAACGTGGTCTGCGGCGAGGCCCGTAGTGATTGTGGGGGCCCTGGGCTGTCCCTGCGGGCCCGGCACTCAGCCGCGTTCCCAGAACCTTCTAGAACTTGTCCTCTTGCAGGTATGCCGTCTACAAGGACCCAGCGGGCTGGCTGAACATCAACCCCATCAACGGGACAGTGGACACCACGGCCCAGCTGGACCGCGAGTCCCCATTCGTGCGCGACAGCGTGTACAAGGCCCTGTTCCTGGCCATCGATAGCGGTGAGCATTTCCCGGGGCAGGGAAGGAGGCCGGGTCGCTGGGTGGGGCAGCCACACACCTGACCACAACTGCTCGAGGCTCTGAGACCCCTGTGTCCACCCCGGAAACGGCAGACACCCCGAGACCAGCCAGCCTGGCGTCCACCATGGGCACTGACCCAGTTGCCCGTTCCTGAGCCCTCAGAGGCCGAAAGGGCAGGAGGGCCTCCTGGGTGTCCCTAGAAGGGCAACTAACCATCCAGGAGGCCACCCCAGTGAGCTCTCCCCCCTCCGAAAACCCCCCTCCAGGGCACAGGGAGGGGACACATAGGTGCTCAAGCTTGGTGCTCAGCCACCAGCCCCACCCACCCTGCCCGTCCTCCTGGTCTGGCCATGTCCTGTGGCTACAGGGTTAGTGGGGCCCCCGGAGCTGGCCCTGGCCCAAGAGGGAACTGCTTCTGCCATGGCCAGGGCTAGGAGGGGCTGCGGCCTTCCCTCCTCCGTCCCAAACCTGCCCTACCCCCATCAGAAAATGCCCCCAGAAGAGAAAGAATGGCTCGGGGCTGCCTTGTGCTCTGGAATATTCTAGAATATCCGCCCCCTCGGTCTGTTCGCTGTTGTGGGCCTCTGGATGGGGATGGCGCAGACGGTCAGAGCAGGCTTGAACATGTTCAGACACGGGGACAGATCAAGGCTCTTTAACAAGGGGGACGCTGGGTCATGCAGAAACACTTCCTGCGAGGGCCACTTCCTGCTAGGGCACTTCCTGCTGACATTGATGTGTTGGAGAGGCAGAGGGGAGAAGAGGGCCCCACCCCGGGGGGGAGGGGAAGGACACAAACACCCCATTTCTTACACTGCTATCAGACACTTTTTGGCCTGTGGGTTTTGTTTGCTTGGGGGTCATACCCGGCCAATGCTCAGAGCTGATTCCTGGCTCTGTGCTCAGGGATCACCCCTGGCGGTGCTTGGGGACCCTATGGGGTGGCGGGGATGGAACCCCAGTGGGCTGTGGGGGGCCGGGAGCCCTCCCCGCTGTCCTGTTGCTCCCGTGTCTGACTCAGTGAGCGGCTCCAGCCGAGGTGCTCAGGTGTGGCCGGCGCGGCGGGGGAAGCCTTTGATGCTGCAACTCCGGCTGCTTACGTGGCCGGGCTGTCTTCTGCAGAGACAAATGTCACTTGCCTCTCCTGGAGTCCAGGCTCTCGGGGAGGCTCAGATAGCATCTCCAGAGCCAAGAAGGCTTATTAAAGACGCCCACAGAACCCCGCGCGGCTGGTATCTCAAGGAAGAAAGAACTATTAAGGAAAATACCGAGACAGAAAGAGAACATTCCAGAATGCCGTAAGGTAGACCCTTATCTCGGGGATTTGCTGGCAGCCCATCGGCTTAGGCAGTTGGCACAGCTGCTCCCGCCCGCCCAGGGGCGCTCCCAGGACAGAAATGGCCTCTCACCGCCTCGCCAGTGAGAGTCTGGAGTCCCCCAGAGGTGGACGCAGCCAGACAGGCCCAGGGCCAGGCTCCTGGTGTCTCCCCCTCCTCCCACACTGATGGCAGGGGTGCTCCAGGGGCTCCATCCCTCCATGGGGGGCGGGGGGCAGAACTCAGGAGTCTCCAAAGAGTTCTAGTGACCACAGGCTCCAAGGCCTTCACTTGCTTCCGGAAGCCTGAAAGACTCTTGCTCCCCAGGCCAGAGCGATAGCATAGTGGGGAGGGAATTAGCCTTGCACACGGCCGACCCAGTTCAATCCCCGGCATCCCATATGGTCCTTCAAACACCGCCAGGAGTGATTCCTGAGTGCAGACCCAGGAGTGAGCCCTGAGCATCTCTGGGTGTGACCCCCCCAAAAAAAATTGAAAAATAGGAAAAAGACTTGCTCCCTTTGCCAGCCCTGCAGCGAGCTCGGCCCGTCCACTGGTCCAAGCGCTCTGCATCTGCGGTACCATGGGCCTCGGTAAGGTGGCCAGAGGGTCAGGAGACTGAGGCACAGTCTCAAACTTGACTTGGCAAAATGTCTCCATGAGCACAGCTTGCGTGAGGCATGCGTGTGCACGTATGTGCACGTGTGGGTCAGTGCATGTGTGTGTGTGCCTGTGTCTGTGTGTGGCAAATGCCCTGTGAGCCCTCAAGAAGCACCCACGAACCCAGAACCATGCCTGGCACCTGCGAGATCCCAGTGGCACAGACACGGAGGGATGGGCCCAGACCGGTTCCTTCCAGCACCTTCTCCCCACCGCGAGCACGCCTGATCCCAGGTTGAAATATTGCACCGGCACATTGCACAGACTGATCCACGGGGCAGGGCTGTCATCCAGCCTCTCATGACATGACAACTGACCATCTGAATGACTGCCCCGTCTAGACTGGGCCATGGGAGAGCCAGAACAGGCACGAGGCCCCCGCCGGGGTCTTCCTGGGTGGGGCGGGCGGGTGAGGTGTTTAGATTAATTCTCCTGAGAAGATGCTAGTTTGGATGAAATCCAGCCATGAGTTACGATGGCAACCAATGAAGCCAGTGTCACAGCTCTCAGCTCTGTGCCTGCGGCCTGCAGGGGGGCAGATAACAGTGGGCACAGCCGTCATCCCAGCCAAGCACCACAAGGTATCCACCACGTGAACAATATGACGGAGACAAAGAAGCCTGGGACACTCCCGGCCTGTGGCTCCACAAAGCCCCGGCAGAGACCACAGTGAGGGTGGCGCGAGGGGTCACTCAGCCCTGCCCGTGGGACTCAGCCACAACTCAGTCTCTCCACCTGCGACCAGGACCCAGCCCTGCCGGGCGGCTCCAAGATAAGAGTCTGGGAAGGCAAAATCCCCAGGACCGAGGTGGGAGCGTCCTGGGTCGGGGCCTGAACCTCAGTCCAGGGAGGGACGCACCAGTGCCCCTGCCTCTGGCAGGCACCCAGCATGCGCTGTCTGTGGGGCCTCTCCAAGGACAGGCCCCCAAGCGCACCCCCGTGCACCCTGATGGTGCCCCCCAGTGCCCATTCTGGGGATTGGCTCCCAGACCCCCAGGCCCAAGCCGGACCTGGTTCCCTGGCCCTCACTGTTCCCCCGAGGCAGCCTTGGTGAGCTGAGACCCCATGGAGGCCCCCAACGCCTCTTGAGCCAGCCGCCCACATCTGCTCCAAGCTCAGACCTTCTCCTGTCCACAGCTTCCGGCCTTTCCCCCTGGAAGCCTCTGTCGGCCGCCACCTCCAGGTCACCCCAAACCAACTCATTCCCAGCCCTTGGAAGCACCCACAAAGCCGCCCTGGGCAGTGAATTTGGGGTCACAAGGCCCCACGCCATCTCCTCCTGCTTCTACTCAGTCCTGAGCATTTCCAGGTTGACCCCCCATGGCCCCAGGAGCCCACACCCCCCAGACATGTGGCTGTGACCCAGGCAGGGATTGTGACCGATGGGGGATGTTCATGCTTAAACACGGCCTGGCCCAATTCTTCCCTAGAGTTTCCCTTTGTTCGAAAGTCTGGAAAAACAAAAGCCAAGAAGAATAAGGGGGCAAAAAACCCAAAGCCGAGAGTCTGGATTTGGTTCAGAGACTTCCGCGTTTCAGATCTTTCAAAGGTTTGAGCCCAACTTCTGAGGGTAACCGCCCGTCTCTACATCAAGCACCCAGCCCGTATCTCGCAGATCTATTTCCCGCCAGGCCTTTTGTCGGTTCCTTATTAATTTTCCCCACCTAGAAGATGAGGTTGGCAAGATCTCGGTTACCAGCAGGAAAGTAAAGCTCATAAATTCAAAAGCAGCGAGTCTCGGCTTGGGGCCAGTCGAGGTTTGCGAGCGCAACAGCTGTTTGTCCCCCAAACAGCATGTGTGGCAAAGCCACCCCGTCTCACCGGAGAACAAGGGGGAGGCAGGGCAGCTGAGAGCTTCCTGCGGAAATCCAAGCTCTGGCCTCATAGTTCATGGCACTGGCTGAAGGTTCAAGATACCCAGAACAGGGCTGGAGTGATAGTACAGCGGGTAGGGTGTTTGCCTTGCACGCGGCCGAACCAGGTTTGATTCCCAGCATCCCATAGGGTTTCCTGAGCACCACCAGGAGTAATTCCTGAGTGCAGAGCCAGGAGGAACCCCTGATCATTACCGGGTGTGACCCAAAGAAGCCAAAAGAGAAAAGAAAAGAAAAAAGGCATGGCCAAAGAATAATGCTCCGAGAATTGAGACAGTCGGATAACTAGGCTCACGAAAGGCCGAGTCTTGGATCCATATCTCAGAGCTCCATATGCTTTCCCATCCATCCAGCCGAATGACTTGGTTTCGGAATACATTCGGAATGAAACTATATCACGGATCCCTCCAAGATGTCCAATTAGTTCAATAAGAGAGGAAAAATAAATTTTCCAATAGAGAAATTCAACCGAACGACTCCAGCTGACAATGGAAAACCAACTTCAAAGTAATCATGTGCCTCCTCTGAGTCCTGCTGGAACCAAAGTTGCCCCCCCCTCCCCACCGACCCCTGGGGAACGGCCGCCCTCCCGAAGGCTGGCTGGCGACGTCAGGGGGCCCCTTTGAGCAGATACTTATTGGGGTGCTTGGCTGGCAGCTGTAGCCACTCTCTCAGCCCCGACTGTCTGCCCATGGGGCCCCTTCTGTCCCCGGGGCAGGCAGCTCTGGTCAAGCTGGTTCCTTCCCCACTGACACATCCTCCCCGGGAGATGTCCAGCCCCCGTTCCTGCCCCGTCACTTGGCTGGGCTCATGTGGAGTTCATGGGCACACGACTTGCACAGGTGAGGTCTTGGTTTCTGCGCAGGTACCAAGAAATAAACACGGCTCTTGATCCCCAGCTAGCCCTCCCTGCCCACTCACCCAGCTGCTGCCGCCCTGCTGCTCGGGGCCTCACCCCTGCATTATTCTCCAGTTTGCTGCTGCCCTTGTCCTCAGCCGCCTCCCGGCCAGCCTGCAGGAGGAGAGCTCAGCCCCGCCCCCTCTCCTGAGGGATGCGCTGAACCCAGTCGGCCCTGAGCGCTGTGTTCTCACTCAGGCGGCCAGGAGGAGACGCTGCTTCCCTGTGCATGACCACGTCCAGCCCCTGGTCCCAGGGCCCCAGACCACCGTCACCAGGCACTTCTAGAAGAGGCCAACAGAGGGCGCTGCAGACCGCACCCTGGCGTTAGTGGAGAACAGGGCGGGAGCTGGTGTGGGAGAGTCAGCCGCAGGGTCCGAGCCCCCAAGGCCCGTGCCTCCTCCCCCCCACCCTGCACACGAACACACATGCATGAAGTGCAGCTGCACACACGCACACACACATGCACATAGACTCAAGCAGGAACACGCACACACATACACACATGTGTACAGGCATGCTCGCGTGTGCTGGAGCCTGTCTGTGCATACACCGTCAGGGCGGTGGCGTCCCCCTGAGTGCTGTGACCCCTCTCCCCAAAGCTGGGGTGCAGGAGGCCGTGGCCGGCTTCCCTCTGGTCTCTCTGGGCCCCGGAAGCAGCCAGAGGACACGTCCCCACCGCAGGGCCCTGGCGTGGGCAGGCTTTCCCCTGCAGCCAGACCCTGACTCAGGGCCAGCGTCCCCACCCCCTAAGCCCCCCACCAGGGCGCTCTGTCCCGGCCCTGCCCCCATGGGAAGGTCCTGCCCGGCCTCTTCCTCCCCCTGCTAGCCTCTGGCCAGGGTCCCCGAGCACAGAGCTAGGAGTAGGCCCTGAGCCCCACCTTGTGTGGCCAAGACAAGCCCCCCAAATCCCCCAGAAGGGTCACAGGCGCGGGACCCCTGACTCACCTTGTTTCCCCCTGCAGGCAACCCGCCCGCCACGGGCACGGGCACACTGCTGGTCACCCTGGAGGACGTGAACGACAACGCCCCTGTCATCCACCCCACGGTGGCCGAGGTCTGTGATGACGCCAAGAACCTCAGCGTTGTGGTCCTGGGGGCCTCGGACAGGGACCTGCACCCCAACACGGAGCCCTTCAGGTTCGAGATCCACAAGCAGGCCGTCCCCGACAGGGCCTGGAAGGTCACCAGGATCAACAGTGAGTGACCCGCTGCAGCCACGGGCCTGCCCCCTGCTGCCCCCCAGGGCCAGGCCCCATCCTGTTCCCTGCTGACCCCCTCAGGCCCTGTCCTTTCCCCTGCTGGCCCCTCAGGGCCCATCCTGTCCCCTTACTGACCCCTCAGGTCCAGGGCCTGTCCTGCCCCCCGCTGACCTCACCGGGCTGCCTCCTTCCTCCCCCGACTCTTGTGGTCCAGCAGCTCACACGGTCCACGTGCAAATGTGGTCAGCAGAGCTGAGCCCTGGCTTCCTCTCCCACCTTGCCACCTGCCACAGACCACACACCCTGAGCAGACCCCACTGCCCAGGAACGGCCATGACACACCAGACGCACAGCCCTGCCCGCACACTGCCTCTTCTGAGTCCTGCTGGAACCAAAGTTGCCCCCTGCCGCCCCCTGGGGAACAGCTGCCCTCCCAGAGGCTGGCTGGCGACGTCAGGGGACCCCTTTGAGCAGATACTTATTGGGGTGCTTGTCCTGCAGCTGTAATGGATGCCCCCAGGCTGAGGCTGCATAGATGCCCCCAGACTAAGACAGCAGATACATGCCTTGAGGTGGCCCCCAGCCTGGTCCCCGCTCCATGACCCCCTCACAGTGCAGTCTCTATGACCACCCCCGTTCTTACAGCCTCTGTTTGCTACGCCCTGTGACTGCAGTGAATGCACAGGCCCTCCGCCCCTCTGTCCTCTGTGCCTGGGTGTGTGTCCTCCATGCTATGCCCCTCTGCCTGTCCCGTCTCTAATCTTCCTGCCATCCCCGGGGTGCACGTCGCCGTCCTTCTAACTGCAGTGACGCGTGGCGTTCTTGAGAAGGCACGCAGAGGGGAACTAGTGCTCAGCCGTCCCCTCTAGGGGACTTCGTGGAGCGGCGATCGCCTGCTCCCACTCATGGTGGGGGGAAGGTTCTCCCCCACCCTGTCTGGGACGGACCCACTTTCTCTCAGACACGGCCTGTGGCCCTTGCTTCTGCACGGTGCGGGCCTGGCCGTCCTGCCCAGAGAGGTCTGTCCACTCTCCCAAGGCCTCCCTCTGTCCCCCCCAGATACGCACGCCCTGGTCAGCCTTCTCCAGAACCTGAACAAAGCCAACTACCACCTGCCCATCATGGTGACCGATTCAGGGAAGCCGCCCATGACGAACGTCACAGACCTCAGGGTGCAAGTGTGCTCCTGCAAGAATTCCAAAGTGGATTGCAACGCCGCAGGGTCCCTGCGCCCGGGCCCCTCCGCGCTCCTGCTCCTTGGCCTCTCGCTGACCAGCCGCCTGTGTAAGTCACCGAGCCCCTCCCTGTCTGCGCAGACCCTCATGTGTCCTGCCCGGGGGTGGGGGGAGGGGGTTCTGGGCTCCAGCTGCTATTCCAAGGTCCCTACCCAGTGCTGCCAGCTGGCCCAGTCTGGGGACTGTGCCAAGCCCCCTCGCCTCCCCCCTACCCCCCACCCTGGGACAGGAAAAGTTTCTGCAGACATGTTGAACTGTGGGAGCCAGTAGGGGGGAGGGACAGGGCTAGTGGGAGCCACCGAGTCCCACCCCCAGCCCCAGAGAAGGGGCAGGCCCCCAGCCCAGCCCAGAAATGGCGCCAGAACTTTTTAAAATATTGGCCCCAGGGGTCGGAGTGATAATACAGCAGATAAGGTGCTAGCCTTGCACAAAGCCCACCGAGTCCGATCCCCAACACCCCATAGAGTCCCCCAAACTCCACCAGGAGTGACCCTGGGTGCAGAGGCAGGAGTCAGCTCTAAGTACTGTGGGTGTAGCACTAACAAACCAAAAAATATTCTAATGTGGACCGAGAGATAATGTGGACCAGGAGACAGTCCAGAAGGTAAGGTGCTGCCTGGCGTGCTGCTGGCCCGGGTCCAAATCCCCTGAGCACCACAGGCCTCTCGTGAGCACGGAGCCGGAAACAACCACTGAGCACCAGTGGGCGTGGCCCCAAAGGCCTGATTCAATTTCGTGGTTTTTTTTTATGTGCCCAGATCACTTACGCGTCCTCAAACAGGCCTTGTCCCCTGGGCGCAGAGCCCAGGCTGGAGCTGACAACAGTCTTCTAAGAACTGTCGTTAGAACCCACAGCCGGCGGGTGCCTGGGGCAAAAAAAAGAAAAATGCCTGAGCCTCACTCGTGCACAGTGCAGCAATGATCCTGGCATTATAAAACAGTATTTGAATAGATTATCCTGCCAAGGAACATCCATTGAAGGTAAAATGAGCACAGTGGAGTCACTGTTCAGGGGTGGGCAGTGCCCGTGAGGCCATGAGTTTGCTCCCCAGAGCCAGGCTATGCCCTGCCCGGCTCAGCTCCAGGGGCAAGGTCTTGTGGGGGACCCCGCAGGAAGTGGGTAATGGGTCTCCAGACCTGGGCGCACAGATGCCCAGGAGCAACGAAGGAGCCGTGAGACAGCCAGTTTCCCCCCCACCTCAAGCCGGGAAGGGCTGTGTGACCTCCCCTGTTTGACTTCAGAATGAGCCTCAGCACGGCCCAGCGTAAAAGACTGTCCATGGTTGCTTATCTGGACGTGGGTGCTGCCCGTCGGATGTGATGGTCCTGGGCCAAGGTGTCCTTCCTCCCCAGCCCCCAGGAGCACGCCCAGCAGGCACGAAGGGGCTGGGGTAGAGCCGGGAGGAAGGAGGAGGCTCCGGCGCGCCCAGAGACGGGCTGAAGTGACCACGCGAACCTCTCTGAGTCGGACTCTGACAAGAGGCTTCGAGGAAATGGGTCTGTCACACTGAAATGGGACAACTACACACCAGGCTCAGAGATGCCCCCAACCCAGCTGCCGTCCTGAGGAGAACTTAGAGTCCATCTGAGGCTCCTGGCGCCGGGAGCTGGCGGCCTGCCTGGGGCTGGCCCCATGTCCTGCTTTTTGCAAGCCGAGTGTCCTTGGCCCGTCGCCGTGCCCACCATTGCTGTGTTATCTGAGGTGCTGGGTTGTAGTGGCAGGGATGTTCAAAGGCTGGGAACGGCGGTGGGCTGACCCTTCCTGGGACACAGCAGCCGACTCCCACTGACCAGCCTCTGGAGACCCCCGTGGCCATCCCTGCGCCACTGGAAAGGGAGACGTAGCCTTATGCTCCCTTCAGGAACTATCCAGAACTATCCAGAAGCGGCCAGTCCTCCCCGTACCCCGCTGTGCTGTGTTCCGAGGCCTCCCTCTGCGCCACCCCCCACTTTGTGGAAGAGAAAGCCGGGTTCGAGGGGTGCTGGAGTGAGTGCACAGAGGCAGGCAGCCCGCGACGTTGGGAAGGACGGCAGGGACAGTCCCCACGTGCCAGCTCCCTGGGGCCTGCTGGCCTCCGGGCCACCGTCCTGAGCTGATAGAGCTGTGCCCCCCAACAGCCCTCAGAAAAGAAACAAAACAAATGGCAAAGCAATAAGATGAACATCAATGAAACTATGTTTCACTGCCACTTTGGACAGCAATGGGGGGTGGAGGGAGATGCTGATTCCCCCCCCACACACACACACACGGCCTCCCTAAAGCAAGTGGGCATCGCTCTGGGCAGCATCCAGGTGCCCTTCAAGCTCTGTGGGGAGTAACGCAGGCGATCCGGGAGCAAACACCATCCCGAGGACATCCAGGTTCTGCTTTCAGGTCAGCGGAAAAGTGCCACCAAAGGACAGAGTCAGGGGCCGGGGCGATAGCACGGTGGAGAGGGCATGCGGCCGACCCAGGTTCAATTCCCAACATTCCATAGGATCCCCTGAACATCGCCTGGAGTGATTACCAAGTGAAGAGCCAAGAGTAACCCCTGTGCATTGCCGGGTGTGACCCAAAAAAAGCTCGATTTGCTTGAGCGGGCCCAGTAACATTGTGAGACTTATTACTGTGTTTGGCATGTCAAACACGTCACGGGTAGCTTGCCAGGCTTTGCTGTGTGGGCAAGATATCTCAGTCGCTTGCCGGGCTCTCTGAGAGGGGCGGAGAAATCGAAGTCGGGTCGGCCCACTTGGCTGCATGCAAGGCAAATGCTCTACCTGCTGTGCTAGAGCTTCAGCCCACCCAAAAAAAGCAAAAGAAAGAAACAACAACAAAGGACAGAGCCAGTGGCGTCCGCGGGCAGAGTCGTGGGAAGGAGCAGGCAGTGGCGCCTCACAGCTCTGTGGCGAGGACCCTGCACGGCTCTCGCGGTCAGGCCTCGAGTGTGGGAGGCCTGAGGCAGGTCCCCAGCACCACAGGGTGTCTCAAGCATCCAGGGAATAACCCGGACGATGCCGCACTGCCAGTCTCCCCCGGATACGGCCCTATGAAATAAAATTCTAAATCGAGGGAGCCAGAGATGGGACAGACCACCTTGCTTTGAGCCTGGAACCACAGGAATGTGCCGCACAGTCTGGGGACCCCCAGCACTGCCGGGCCTGACCCACAGCACACTCTCGGGCCCGGCTCTGGCCTATGGGGGGCTCCCCAGTAGTGCTCAGGGGGTCTCAGGGCCACTCCTGTATTACTCAGCCAGTCAGGTTGATGGCTCAGTGCTCAGCGTGCAGTGCTCCCTGGACCTAAGGCATTCAGGGTCCACGTGGTGCTGGGGTTTGAACTTAGATCCTGCCGTGTGCCAGATGTGCGCCCCTGACCTCTGAGCTATCTCCCAGGAGCATGGAATATTGGGGGGGCTCCATTCCGGGGGGAGCTCTGAGCTCCCTCCTGCCTCTGTGCTCAGGGATCACTCCCGGAGGTCCAGGGAAACCAGGAACTGGACGGAGCATATATATGAAGCCAGTGGTGCCTTTAAAATATCTTTTCATGTCCTTCGAATACGGGTGGGTGGTCCAGCTCTCCCGGTCCCCAGAGGGTTCAAGGTCACAGAGCAAGAGCAACGGAAAGTTCACTGTGAAGGTCAGAACTGAAGCCCAGAAGACCCCTAACAGCAAAGGACCCGCTTGCTCAACAAACAGCCACAAAACACAAAACGCTGGTGTAGAAAATAACCAAAAGTCTCACCTGAGCCCTAACTCCTGAGGAGCTTCCTAGTAAGGCAGCTTTAACCAATACCCACAGAATCACCTTGGCTCTACTCAAATGTCGCATTGCAAAGACCTTTTTATCCAGAATTTTGAGTTGCTCTTCTACCTATTTTGAACAACTGGGCCCTTGAGCGCCGTGGGGCGGGGCCCCTTCGCCAGGCTCTGCAGGCTGGGGATGGAAACCCCCAAGAGTTAGAGTGTAGCAAGCAGAACTTTCCAGAACCAGCACTCAGTTGGCATGTCCAGGCCACCACCCCACATGTGACTCCCAGGGCAGGTGGAAGTCAGGCTGAGCTGGCCTGTGACAGGCCGTGGTGAGTTTTGGGACAATCAGCAGGACATGGAGGCAGGCGTCCCACGAATCAGCACCAGCAGAGCTCCCCAGGCTCGGGCAGAAGAGACGCACCCTCACCTAACACTGTCTGTCCCCCCCCCCAGGTCTGTGAGGACTCAGACAGCCGGAAGCTTGGAGCCCTGTTTCCACGGCTATGGGACCCCCCAGCTGGAGGCCGGCTGCTGACCCGGCCCCTGACGCTTCCCTCTGCAGAGCCACACCGCACCTTCTCCGCTCATCAGGGGGAGCCCAGAACCCTCGCCCCCCACCCCCCAATGTTTAATGATCACGGCATAAAGCTCGACTTGCTGGGAGCAGGGACTCTTGCGATGCCCCGTGGCCGTCCGCCAGTCCCCACCCCACCCCCGGCTCTGTGGCGGGTTCCCGTGTCTGTGTGAGTGTCTGCGTGTGTGTAGGCGGCTGTGACCCACAGGGACAAACAAAGGAAGGGCCTGTGGCCTCTCCAGCTCCCGTCCTGCCGTGCCACCGTGCCACCAACGCCGGGTCCGCGGCCGCGGCCACAACGGCTCTTTCTCCTTTGCGTAAGGACCGCGGGCTCTCCCGGGCATGAGCGGGGATGGACCCACCCGGTGCTGCAGTGGGGGCAGCAGCTTCCCACGCAGCTGTGACCGATGCCACAGCCCACAGCCAGCGAGGGGGACCTGTCCCCACGCGCACGGCCCTGTACAGACACAGCCCTGCGCGCACCGTTTCCTATACCCATGCATAAACTAGAGTAAATGCAGGTAGTTTTCAAAGTACCCTTTTGTGTGACTCGACTACCGTTGTTTGCAAACCTGAAAATAAAAGAGGTTCACTATGTATGACAGACGCCGAGCTTTATTCCATGGTACGGGCGACCGTTTGGACCCTGCGTCTCTCCTTGTGCCCAAAATATCACGGACCGTCAAAGCTCACATCACGTTTTTCCAGCATAGAAAAGTCGTGGCGGCCAGCGCCCTCTTCACAGAGCCGAGCCGGGGCGTCGGCAAGTGTTTCAGTGTAGTTCAAGACGCTGTGTGCGAACACGCTCTGAGCCGCCTCCTGAGCTTCCTTCCCAGTGCCACCCGCTGCCATCAGAGGCCGAAGTCACGCGCTGCCCCCTCTGTGCCCTCTATATGCTGCCAGCGTTCCTGACCTTGCCTTGGGTTCAGTTTCGAGTCTTTCTGGAGCACAGAGAATGCAGAGATCTCCCTCCCCCCCCCCACCCTCAGTGGCAGTAAGTGGGATGGGGGACAGGGAAGAGGAGGAGGACGACGACGACATGGAGGAGGAGGAGGAGCAGGAGGAGGAAGAGGAGGAGGACAAGGAAGAGGAGGAGGAGGAGGACGAAGAGGAGGAGGAGGAGGAAGATGAGGAGGAGGAGGACAAGGAGGAGGAGGAGGAGGAGGAGCAGGAGGAGGAAGAGGAGGAGGACAAGGAAGAGGAGGAGGAGGAGGAGGAGGAGGAGGAGGAGGACAAGGAGGAGGAGAACGAGGAAGACGAGGAGGGGGGAGGAGGAAGAAGAGCAGGAAGAGGGGGGAGGATGAGGAGGAGGGGGAGGAACAGGAGCAGGGGGAGGAGGAGGACGACGACGACATGGAGGAGGAGGAGGAGGAGGAGGACAAAGAGGAGGAGGAGGGCGAGGAGGAGGACAGCAGCTTCTCTCCTCCCCCTCCTCGTCCTCCTCATCCTCCATTCTTTCGATGGCCCTTTGAGGTGCCCACTGGTCTCCAGCTCACAGCCTCGATCTGGTCCCCCAGCACACACAGTTTGGGGGACGGGGCTTCAGTGATACTGTGCTACCCTGGGCCAGTGACAGCCGTCCCCCATGACACCCGCCCCCGACCTGGGGCTTTCTCTGGAACAAATGCTCGACAGGACACTCTGCCCCCAAAAGGGTCCTGAGCGTTGTCCAGTGGCCCCCAAGCAGACCCCAGGGGGAAGGGGAGTCCGGTCCCCCCATACTGTGCAAGAATTCTCACCTGGCTTTTTAGGGTGCACACTTGCTTCGTCCTGCCCCCGGCCTGTCCCTCGAGGCCAGAGGGCTACAGTGAGGAGCACATGGGAGCTGGCCCCGAGCCCTGGCCCTGACCGTCAGGAAGCTCAGCGTGCCTGCAGCCAGCCTCCCACAACAGGCACCGTGTCCAGTCCCTTCGCCAAGTGAAGGAGAACCAGGTCCTCTGTCCGACTTGGGCGAGGGAAGCCGGGAGCCTAGCGCAGCACAGGACACAGAAGCATTAGTGCAATAGCACAGCAGGGAGGGCGTTTGCCTCGCACATAGCCAACCCGGGTTCGATTCCCAGGATCCCATAGGGTCCCCCGAGCACCGCCAGAAGTAATTCCTGAGTGCAGAGCCAGGAGTAACCCCTGTGCATCTCCAGGTGTCACCCCCCCCCCAAAAAAAAGAAAGAAAAGAAAAAGAAAGGAAGGAAGGAAGGAAGAAAGAAAGGCAGGTCAAAGGTAGTTGACCAGCCATTTGCTCCTGTCCCCTGTCACCCGTGGCCTCTCCAGACAGGGCCGAGCCCTTCCCATCCTGGCCGTCTCTCTGGTACTGTCCCTGCAAACAGACTAATCTTTTAATGCATTTCCTGAAGCATAGAATGTTTTTTGACTGCTAAAATACATTTACTTTTGTTTACTGAAAGCAAAAAGTGGAATCAAAATACCTGTTCATTATTGCTAATGCATCTTGTTGTAGTTCAAATTACAGACCAGGGAAAGTCAAATGGGCACCAGAAACTGCTTTTCCAAGCAGAAGACTGAGCACAAGACCACTGCAGGGACAGACGCATTACCTCCTTCACACCAGCACCTTACTTGGTTAAAAATAACACTTTCGGGGGGCTGGAGCAATAACACAGCAGGTAGGGCATTTGCCTCGCACACGGCCGATCCGGGTTCGATTCCCAGCATCCCATATGGTCCCCTGAGCACCGCCAGGAGTAACCTCTGTGCATCACTGGGTGTGACCCAAAAAGAAAAAAAAAACACTTTTGAGCCAAGAGACAGTACAGCGGGCAGGGCACTTGTCTTGCATGTAAATGACCCAGGTTCAATTCCCAACACCACACTCATGGTCCTCTGAACCCTGCCAGGAGTGACTCCTGAGTGCAGAGGCAGGAGTAAGCCCTTTGCACCACCAGATGTGACCAAAAACCGAAACTAAAAAGAACATGTTCTCCTTTTCCATATACTAATTACTTTGGACATTTAAGAAAACATGCGCACTTTTGCTGATCGATCGAAAGTCCCCTTTGACTCTGCCAGTGCTCACTAGGCAGACGCGGTGCGTCAGGGCTGAGATCAGGGCTGAGACGGCTCCCCCGGTAAAGATGGAGCCAACACACGCAGCGCCCCTTCCCCGCAGGAGTCAAACAGGACTTTGATTCTTAAAGAGTGTTAGAAATTTTAGTAACTTGACACAGGTTTTCAAAGCGTCATTTTCAAACAGTCATCCTTGTAAGAACCACCTGCCACGCCACTCTTGAAGATCAGATTGTATTTTACACAAAACAAATGAATTGGGTCTTGAACCTAAGATGCCAGAACTAAAGAGTTGTTGGCAAGGCTAAGTGATCTTCTGAGTCGCCAACGCACATTCTGTGGTTTTAAGGGGTTTGTTTATTCTTTGGGGTGGGGGGAGGCCGTTGTTTTGGGGAACACACCCAGGTGCTACAAGCAGATTCCAACTGTCTAAATGTCACTCGAAGGTGAGGTAAGCACAAATTAACACCCAGGAAGGGAAAGGTCACCCCAGAACTGGTAAGCACTGATACTGAGCTACCTGGGTCAGAGCAATAGTACAACGGAGAGGGCATTTGTCTTGCAGGCAGCTGACCCGGGTTCGATCATCAGCATCCCACACAGTCCCCTGAGCACCACCAGGAGTGATTCCTGAGTGCAGAGCCAGGAGTAACCCCTAAGCATCGCCGGGTGTGACCCAACCCCAACATTTATTAATTAATTAAAATACACAATTTAAAAAGAAGGAGGAGGAGGGGCTGGAGTGATAGCACAGCAGGTAGGGCGTTTGCCTTGCATGCGGCCAACCTGGGTTCGATCCCCGGCATCCCATATGGTCCCCC
>JAOXYA010377416.1:0-17991 GCA_028565675.1 Sorex palustris
TCTCAGCATGGTGGTGGCTGGTCCTGGAGGTCTTTGGCCGCCGGAGCCCTGGTCGGGGCGGGGAGGAAAGCTCAACCTGCTCCTCTCCAAGGGGTCCCAGCAGCAAGGACAAGTCAGGCGCGAGGGCAGAAGACTGCAAACTATAATGCCCTATAAAACTACAAAGGGTGGAAGAGAGAGAGAGTGAAGTGGGAGAGAGAGACAGAGACAGAGACAGAGAGAAGGAAAGTTCCTGTGATAGAAACAGGATCAGGGTGGGTGATAGGAGGGATATTGGGGACATTGGAGGTGGGAAATGTGGACTGGTAGAGGAATTGGTGATGAAACACTGCATGACTAAAATTCAACCTTGATCAGCTTTGTAACTATGTGAAGTATCCATTTTAATATATCTAATTTGAAATTAGGTAATGAAATATTTTACAAATGTTGGTTTTGCAGGAGATGAAAGAGGAAGACCTGCACATTACTCAGAGTTTATCCTGGTTCTGTACTTGGGGATCATTTCTGACAGTGATCCGGAGAGCATGGTAGTGGTCAGGATTCAATCTTGGTTTCCATGATCAACATGGAAAGTTCTTTATATTAAATATTGTTTAATTTAAAAGCATTATTTTTAATTATCTGGAGAGGTAATGTTAAATGTAATAAAATGCAAACTAAAATATACGGTTCAAAATTCCATTATTCAACATGCAAGTGAATCCTAGCTAAATACAACAAGCTGAATGTTACTAGATTACATGGTCCAAAACAATGCCAACAGCCTCTTACATAAATAAAAAGTAAATACAAATAGAAAAATAAATAGGAAACATTAGAGTCCTCCAAGCATCAAGTCATGGTAAATTAAAGAATGATAAATTAAAAGAAGACTTAGCTGTCATCTAACTTGATTGACATTTTTCATATAGAGAAAACCAAGACCCCTGAGATGGAAATTATAGATGAAATGCAATTTATCTTAAGTCACAAAGCCAAGGACTTGATATTGGTGTTTATGAAATGCAAGCCTTGATGAAATGTGTAAACCTGAGAACTTCTATTATATTTTGTTGCAGTTCTTATTCAAAGGGCAAAGGGAGTTCTGACTGATTTGGGAATCATGAAGCCTTCATTTTGATATCTACCTGGATCAGTTCTTCAAAGTTAATTCCAAAGGACGGGACAAGTGTTGGTAACATGGAACAGAATATCCTGCAGAGAGTAAACCCACAGCAAGAAATAAAGCATAAATACAGACATTGAAAATAATGAAGGACACAAACAAATGAAAAGTCTTTGAAAAGAAAAATGGGGAGTTAGGACATGGAAGATGTATAAAAAGTGGGGACAGAGGGAAAGACTTTGAACATTTAATTCTTCAAGTCCTGAGAAATCTTGCGTATGACTCTTAGAAGTTTTGAGCTTTCTAGGAAGCACTGATTTGCCTTGCATTCAGAAAATCAAGAGAAAGATATCTTAAAAGCAAGGAGTGGTTTGTAAGATATCATTTTATTTCCTAGTATGCGAAAGGGAATAAGATTGTGAGAAGATAAAACTATGTTTTTGTTCTATTTGTTTCACACAACCAAGACTCCATATGTAAAATATGCATTCTCTGTCTCTGTCTCTCTCTCTCTCACTGTCTCTCACCCCCATGCTTCTGGAGATAGCTGTCATTGGAAAACCAAAGATTAAGTCACCCTCATCATTTTCCTATAGAGATGTGATTTGTCTCAAGCCCAATCTCATCATGCAAACGTGTTTCCATTTTCATTCTTTAACGATGCCACTATTCTGATTCAAGTCCCTCAGAGAAATCATAAAGGTAGTTATTTTTCTGCAAAGAGTTTCAGTAACATATTTATATATGTGCAAGAACATTAAAACCCATGTTCCAGATGTTTTAGATTTTTAAAAATATCTATTGAAAAAGAATTCCAGTTGTCAGATGTTGACTGTTTTCTGTCAGGATTCAAAAGCGCTCGAGGAGTACTAAAAGCATTGTGGTAATTGCATGCTCTATAATTGCAGTACTCCCGGCTTTCCTTGTTCCTGAGACTTTCTATGTGCTGATGAGGTACACGATGTCTCTCCTATCTCTCCTATTGTTGCAGGTTCAAGTGTCCTCCCGATGAAGGTGGCCACTGAAACTGTACAAATGTTTCTAAGCTAGAGAAGCTCGGTACTTCAGAGCCAATGGTGCATAACAACTTTTCTGGATGGGAAATACTTAACTCTGCCCCTGGTATGTTGTCTCCAGCTGTCTGGGATGTGGGGTGAATGCGCCAACATTCAGAGAGCAAAGCTGCATCTTCACTCTGCACGACCATCCCCCTCTCCATCTTAAATGCTGTGAGGAATAAAATGGATGACACAAACTCACATGATTTCTTTTATTTAAGGAAAACCCGTGGCTGTTTTCAACAAATAGTTTCACTTTAAGATTTCCACAAAATTTGTAAGTCTACAACTCTACCTCATGATGTCTCTCTAATAAAAATTTAAAAAAAAAAGATTTGTCTTTCTCTCTTCCATATATTTTGCACTTTAAATTCCTATGAACTTTTATTGTTTTCAACTTATTTGCAAAACTGCTTGGAAATCAGTATAAGGCACTTTGGATTAGTAAACAGAACTTTCAAATCAGAGTACTGTGCTTCGGGGACTCAAAAGCAGTGCCATGAACAGCTCCTGGTTCTATGCCCCACACCACATGCCCCCTCATCAGTGGCAGAGACCGTGGAATATCAGTGAGCCAGCAATGACTCCAATTACCTTCTGATCTGGCTCCGGAACCAGCCAAAGTTCCAACCAGTGGTTCTCCGAGATCACTCCTGGGGGTGATCTGGGGATCATATATGGTACTAAGGATTCAAACGAGGTGGACTGCATACAAGGCGAGTGCCTTAACCCTTCTCCTATTGCTCCAGCATGAGTATGTAGACCACATGCTTGCTATAATCAATAGCCCTTGTCCCCAAAGCTAAAATTCAAAAACATTCTAAAGCCTAAAATTGTGTTTTAAAACTAGCTCATTCAGGTTAAAAAGAAAAGAAAAGAAAAGAAAAGAAAGAAAGAAAGAAAGAAAGAAAGAAAGGGAAAAAATATTGCCTGATATGAATTTGGTAGCATTTGGTAGTATATCACCATGACGTAAAATTTGGGAGCTCAGGACAATGGGTCTGAGTTCATTGCCTGCCATGCAGGGTAATTTCGAGAAGCAGAGCTTTCTGCATGCACACACTGGGTCCTGTCTCCGTAATCTAGCAAGCAGGGACAGTAGGGAAAAAAGAACCACATTCATATCACTTTAATCAATGTGTTACATTTTAGAGGGTGACCTAGTTTCCAGTCCTGAGGACACATTCGGTCCCATAAACACTCCAGAGATGAAACCTTAGCACAGTCGGGAATACGTCCTGAGCACCCCGGGGTGTGTTCCTACTCTTCCCCAAAGCCCCCAATTTAAGGGTTTTGCCTAGAAGCTAGAAGTAGTCTTACTTAGTACTTATTCGTATTTATTTATTTTTCAAATTAAAGATTCTATGTCTTTTCAAAAGTCTACTAGACCATTTTAAACTATTCCAATATATAATCTAACCCAAATGAATTTTACTAAAATTTATCTGATCCGCTACATGTTGTTAATGAATTCTAGTTAATTATAAATTCTATTAAAGCTACATTTTATAAAAATAGATAATTATTATAATTATGAAATGCACATACTATCTCATTTGGTTGACAGCGATGAAGAAATTTCATTTGTTAGATTATATTAAAAGCATATAACATAATTTCTCCTTCTTGTAAATGACTTATATTTCTAGAGAGACCTTCTCTGCCAGCTACTTAGAAAATTTGCATTGCTATTTAGAACAATTTATATGTGTGCTCTTATGAACTTTTGTTTTAAGTAAGGAATATGAAAAATAATTTGAAAGACTTTTAAGCAACTAGAAAACTCAGAGTCTCAAAAACAGGAGGTTCAAAAAGATGCTTCTCTTTTGTGACCAGGAAAAACAACTTTATAGAGTATGCTATTTGATTTTAAAGTACAATAGATAAAATGGTTGTAATTACTTGGACAGTATACAGTGGTTTCCTAATGGAATGAGTCTTTGAATTATTTTATTAATCGACTGTATAATTTTTCATTAGAAGTTGCAATGGGATTTTTTCTGTGCACTCTAGCCAGAAATACTGGAGAATATATGACCAGATGGTAATATTATGGGACGAACATCACAGCATTTGTTTATGTGCAGTTTACTTCAAATAATAGCCAATAACTACTGGGAAATACTCATAAAATTACCTATGTGGACAAACTCCGGAGCTTGAGATGTTCAGTCCTTTGTCAGGCTTCATGTTGTATTTCAGATGGCAGAAAAGCAAGTGGGATCACCCCAACAAAAATACCAAGAGCATATCTCTGTCTCTCTGTCTCTCTGTCTCTGTCTCTGTCTGTCTGTCTGTCTGTCTGTCTGTCTGTCTGTCTCTCTGTCTCTCTCTCTCTCTCTCTCTCTCTCTGTTTTTCTTTGGGGTTGAGAGGACACACTGGGCTGTGCTCATACCTTGTTTCTGACTCTGAAAACTTGGGAATTGTTCCTGGGCATCTCGGGGACTATATAAGCTGACAAGAACAGAACTCAGGTTGATCACCACAAAGCAAGCCCACCACAGTGCTTATCACACCAGCCCCGGTATCTCACATTTCATTCACACTTATTATCATGACAAGTGCAACAATTGTATGTGATGTTACCCATATAGACTGAAATTGTTTAGCACTGGGCTAATTTTACACAGTTATCCTAAAAATTTTTACTTAAAAAGTCTTCAGAGAAGTCTATGGGGGGAAGAGAGTCAAACTAGAATATCCTGCCTTCAAAACAGCAAGGCGCTTTTCTTGCAAATCAAGTTCTTTCACAAAAGTACATTATTGTTCTTTTCTCGTGAATATTATACCATTAAAATAGTGATAGATATCTACAACTCTGCAAAGTAATTATTTGAAATATGGATATGGGGCCAGAGATACAAATACTTAGTGAATATGTTTGCCTTGTATGCAACCAACCCAGGTTTAGTTCCTGGTACCTCGTACATAGTCCATTGAGAGGAGACAGCCCTGAGCTCATTACCGGGAATAGCTACTGAGTGCTTCTGGGTATGATCCCCAAACAAAAACCAAACCTCCAAAGCAACAAAGAAGAGAAATAAATTTTTGTTTCCCTTTGTCCTAGTGTTTTTCCCTGAGAATAAAAATAGAATCTCACCAGTTCAACATCCCTTTGGAACTGTGAAATATTTCATAAGAGAAGGTTGATAATAAGATGAATGATTTTGTATTTGCTTAGAAAGAGGAAGTAGGTTACTACTCTCTCTCTCTCTCTCTTTATATATATATGTATATATAAAATTATAAAACTAGAATGATCTGAGTTGTTTTGTTTTATTTCTTGTGTATGGAAAAATATCTCTGAATCCTAATAGTCCAAATCAAAGTTATTGCCAACTTCAGACCTAGATAGATACTCCTAGCTATAAGGCTTCATTTGTATGACATGCAGTTACTGGGGGGGCATGGGGTTCGTTATCTAAGTCTCCCAATACCCCTGCAGCTACACACAAAGATGGAGTCCAGGCAGTGACCCTCATAATACAACAGGAATAAAAAGGAAAGGGCCACAGAGTCTGAAATCAGAGTCATTAGCTAGAGAATTAAGCATAGCTTTTATAAGGTGAGAAGACCTTCAGACATTTTGCAGGAACACTGAGAAATGCAGGGAATGATATTCCTCTGTGGTGTGGAATTGAAATTCAACACTCTTGCAATAAAGAGCAGGTAGGAAATCACCCATTATACAAATTTACCACCGTGAAGCCCAAAATACCACAGCAAGAGATCACACCACTTAGAAAATACAGCCCTGGAATTGTTTGCAAAACACAGAAGTGGGAAAGACGTTCTTCTGGATTTGGTCTTCCAGTATGACACACGCTTCAAGACTGTCTCAGACTGCAGGCTAGAACCCCAGCCTCACAAACCCACTCGGGGCTGGAGCAATAGCACAGCGGGTAGGGCAGTTGCCTTGCACACGGCTGACCCAGGTTCGATTCCCAGCATCCCATATGGTCCCCCGAGCACCGCCGGGAGTGATTCCCGAGTGCAAAGCCAGGAGTAAACCCAGGAGTAAATGCCAGATGTAACCCCCAAAAAGCAAAAAAAAAATGCAAACCCACTTTTGCGCTGAGGAGGGCCTTCCTCTGGGAGAGCTGGGACAGCTCTCCTTGATACACTCCCTTTATAGTTTGCTCACCCCCTGAGCTGTCTCAGTCCATCTCGCATCCTGGGAGTGAGCCGCGACCCCCCACTCGGACCACCAGCACTCATTCTTCATCTGCAAACATTCTGTCTCGAATTTTAAAACAGAACTAATGAGGGAAGTGGACTGTTTCATCCTGGCATCTCTTTAATCTTGCTCCAGCATATTTTCACTTTTCTAACAGACTCCGATTTGCCTCGATGTCTGTAAAAACCCAAATTAGGAAGAGAAAACTTTGATGTCAGCTTTCTCTGGCAGAAGACCACGCTGTGGGGTTTTCTCTGAAGACACGACCAGGCTCCCACACACCTTTCTGCAGTATTTGAAGGTGCTATGTCCTCAGTCCATTTCCCTGCCAGGATGCTCCCTGCGGGTCGTGTTGGTCTTTTGTTCAATCCTGGCAGTCGGCTGTTGTGTCTGTTTTGTTCATCTTATTTTGGAGTCCAGAGGTGCCCATTGGGCTAAATTCTCCTCTCCTCCTCTTCCCCCTCCTCCTCCTTCTTATCTCCCCCTACTCCCGTCAACCTTCCCCTTTGTACCTCCTCCTGTCTTCCTCCTCCTCCTCCTCCTCCTCCTTCTTCCTCTCACTCTCTCTCTTTCAGTCTCTCTCCCCTCAACTCTCTCCCTACCTCTCCCTATCTCTCTCCTCCCATCCCCATGCCTCTCTCCTGGTCAGGAGGGCACACTTCTGCCATGGGGTGCCCTTGTATGTCTTGAGTAACAATACCTCCTTTATCTCCACTGGATTCTCTCTGGGCTTTGCACTCTGAAACATCTCACAATTTATTGCTTTCTGAGTTTCAGTTCATTCTGTTGAACCTCCAAGGTGAAGCAATGGGTCTAGTTTCTCATGTCTTTGTCCATGTGCAATTTCTCTAGAGAACACACAGTGGGTGGGACTTCGGGTCCAGGCTGGTCCCCACCATGCTCAGCTGGTCTGCTGGGTGCTTGGGAGAAGCTCTCTTGGCTCAAGCTCTGCCTGAGGCTTCTCTTCCTTTCATTTATTCTTTTCTGCTTTCCCAAGCCCGAACGATGTGCTTCTCTGCCTGCGTGCCACAGACTACTCCATCCTGCAGTACCAATTGCTCCTACTTGTAGGCAAAAGATCACCAAGACGAGAGGGAATCGTCTGCGTCCCCAGGATTCCTCGCGGGGCTGTGGGTCTGCTCTGTCCTCCTGCTTTTGGGCAATGTCCACTCTGCATTGTGTTGCTGGTCTGCTTCACTGGATACCTCATTCCTGGATATCAGAATCAATTCTTGTTCGTGAGAAACCCAGAGAGTTTTGCAAGAACATGTTTTTTAGAAACAAAATTCACTTAAGTATGTATCAGAGAGCCATATTTTACATTTTTGAGTTGTTTTGTTATCCTTAAAATGAATGGTGTAGGTTGCTTACAGCTAAGAGTTATTACCGGAACACAATTTAAATTTTATGTATAATGATATTATTCTACCCTGAAATATAATGTTGTATTTTGACAAATATATATGTATGAGGAAACAAAGATCTATGTTCTAATTTAAAATTACTTCATGTTAACTGAAGGACTAATCAAATCCTTATTCATTTTCTTCATTTATATAAAAAGGAATTTTTTTCTATTGACAAACTTTTTTTATTAAATGAGATAGCAGAGATGTTAATTGTGTAAAATAAGATTTTAAAGTATAAGATATGTTTACACGATGGGCAGTATTCCAAAGCCACATTATTCTATGAATTATTGAAGTAGCTGCTGTTCATTTCGAGGGAACATATTCTGAGTATATATTTTGTTACGTACATATGTGGTAAGCAACTGACTGCCAAATGTTGCGATCCTAAAAAGTACCATGCCCATCACAAAACAAAATAAATCAAACAAGCTCCTTTGAATTTAAGCCACTCTGTATGTAAGAGATAATGGGAATATAAATTCATGTGTTCATCTCATACTTTATAAACCTGGTATCCAGTGCCTGTAGGCAATATATGACTTGTTGCAATAGTACTTGGGGATATACAGTTGACCAAACTTGGTAGACATTACTTAACTTCCTCAGTCTCAAATATGGATTTTAGACTTGATGGTTGTATTTGGAAGGGGGATGCTGAGGGGCAGGATGAATGGAGAATAAGGGTGTGAAGTGGAGAAGGAAACTGCCCAAGTGAGAAGGCCTTGAGAAATGAATACAACTTTGGTACTTCTATTTTCTTTAATATTTTTGGCTTTTCTTTCTGACCCATGATAGCACAAATTTTTGGATGTGAGCTGAAAGCAAAGTGAGTAGGTACACTGTTCTCTAGCAGGGCCATTTTATTCAAAGTAAACCAGCATGAATGCATATACTTTCCAACCTCAGCAAGAAGATACAAATCAGTAATAAGTATGTTAGTTTTAATAATGTTTTAGAATAACCAATGAGAAGGGTATTCCTATATAGGGCCATTACCAATGCTCGGACTCTGGGAAGTGCCTAGGTACAAATTCAGATCAAATGAAATCCTATGACCTAAATACAGAGGAAACCACATACATCTCTTCTGGATGTTCCTTGGGTGAAAATGGTCTTCGATCATGATAAAATGAAGTGCCTGGACTTGGTGATCAATTGTTTCATTTCGTTACCTCATTCCAGTAAATATCCATGTTCTTTGGGCTCCTCCATCAAGTCCATAGAATTTGGTTTATAGAAACTCTCCTTCAATATTTATTAAATAACTATTAAAAGAGTTACATAAAGGTGACATATAGTTTTATCAATTGAGTTAAAAACTTAAAGGTGAAAAATTTATAAAGATCTTCAAAATCAATATTCAACATATGCAGGTCCAATTTAGTCAGAATGTGGGACAATAAATTTAAGCAAAAACAAAATACAAAACTATAAAATCAATTAAGAATAGGGGTTTTTCTTCAATTGGGTAATCCTATAATCTCGACACTTTATTACTAATGGACGTTTTTCCATACCCTGATCGTGGTCAACAAGGATAGCTATGCCTGGTCCCAGAGTAATAAAAAACATCGAAAAGATTTTAATTCTTGATTCCCCAGCTATGTGGAGCATGGATTCCAGAATAATTTTGGCCCAGACAAGATTTGTCTACTTGTTTTTGTTATAACAAAAAATTCAGGTCAGGGTTGAGGAGAAATAAAAAATGAATTTTATTCTAGTTGAAAGTATTTTTGGCATTCTTATGTTCATGTGTCTACAAGTATTTCTTCCACCCCACCATTAAGCTAGGCACTTCATTTCATATTAAGAAATACTCCGGCATTAAAGAAAAATATAAATATATGTTTGAAGTCAGAAAACTTTAACGAGATGATAGGTGAAGCATTAGTGACAGCTTTTCCTTCTGAGCAAGTGGCTCACTCAATATCATTGCTTACACATTTTTCACATGAATGGCTGTGCCAAATGAATAGTTTTTGCATTAATACACTAGGTTCATATTTGCAACCTGCCCTTTAGCAAAGTGCATTAACAGCAGGGCTTAAAAATGAGTAGCGGATCTTGAGTCTGCAGCATCGCCTATTTTCTTCCAATGCTTTTATTAGAGTGAAGATGGAAGGTGACCATCCATTCAGAGGAATTTTGAGGACAAGAAAGTTAAGAGCATATAATAACTGAAAATGGAATAGAAGGAAAAGTTGGTGAATAATTAGTCATGTTATTCAAACTTCACTCTCAATCCCCATTTTGTAAATAGAGAATATTGAACATGCAATGTTCTCTTATCATTAATACACGTTTTGAGAAAAATATAAGCAGACTTTAGTGCACCACTTAACACGTTGTCTTAGTTCAGTTTCAGCAATATAATTTGAGCTTTGCTGTCTACTTGTTTTTGTTATAACTATTAAGGAATAGGTGGTTGGAGTAATTTATTGCATTTAGAAGGGCAAAAGTCATGGTTGCTTAATTTGAATGAGCTACTACAAGAGAGAAGAATCAAATGTTTGAAAAGTTTTTTTTCACTTATAGGGTTTGAAATTTTTATTTTCACTTTTAGGGTTCACATGAGATTTGGAGATGACCGCTGAGATTTGAGACGACCAATGAGATTTGGAGATGACTGCTGGACTAGAGCCATTACCGACTGGATTCTACGGGATGTCAAAAGACTGCGTGGCTGCCCACCTACAAGATGGTCAGACTTCTTCGTCAAGAACCTGAAAGATTGGTTTGAGGCTTTTCGTGTTCCTAGAACAAACAGATGCCATTGAGCTACACTAGCACAGGGACGAATGGAGATGTTACTGGCACCTGTTCTAGCAAATCGATAATTAACAGAAGTCAAGTGATCAAGTGAGGATTCACAGACCACACAACCTCAGCTTACAGTTCTAGAGTTACTGAGCCATCAGGCCAACCAGAGTTTTGAGATGTGTCTTTTGGAGTAATGACCCAATTACTAAAATTTTTAAAAAAGATGTTTTCTTTTAAATTATTCAAGGGATTCTATCTGAAACATGCATTATACAAAGGGTATTTGAACAAAAATTCTTTTACATGAATAATTTTGCAAACAGGGACCATGGTCTTTTTAAAGATGATATTTACTTGTATGGAAGTTAAATATTGAGGCCAGATAGTCTAGCAGCTAAGGTGTTTGCCCTAAACCAGCCAACCTGGGTTCCACATAGGTACCATAGAAACTCTCCTGAGTAAAGAGAAGCCCAGGACAAACAGAACTCTAAACATGTTACTCAATTGATGATTTTTTGCCTAATGAGCATGTGTGTGTGTGTGTGTGTGTGTGTGTGTGTGTGGTGTGTCTGTGCACACACGAGCATGCACACACAACATGCTCAGAGTCCTGGGTGTAGAAACTGGAAGCAATACTTGTTATTTCCTTATTTCCTTCATCCCCTCACATTATGATTCATTTCCTTTCCAGCATAATGCAGGAACCAAAGCAAATAAAATCAAATTATGAAAATAAAGGGTAGACCGTTTTCTTTGATTAAATGATATATGCCCTTGAATAAGTACATCAGCGACTCCAGATTCTTGTGATAACCCCTAAGTGTCCCTGTTAAACTACAGAGGACAACCGGTGTGAGCTGTGGCTGATGATATGGAACTGTTATTATCTGTGTACACCACCACCAATGCCAGTTCCTCAGACCAAAAAAAAAAAAAAATCAGGTCAGTTAATTGGAGTGGAGAGTAGTACAGAAAACCATAAAACTAAATTCTACAAGTAATTCTGAATCATTTTTGGGAAGCTTATTAAAGCTTTTATTCTCACATTTTATCCTTTGTAATATATATTACTGACTAAGAAATAGCTATTTTAGTAGAATGGAATCAACCTAAGCCTAAATTGATACATGTAATATATAAAAATAAGCCTATAACTTTATATGTATCCTGACCTATACTTTACGTGGCATGCTTATTCTTTTAAATATCTGTGGTACCTATTAGTGTAGAAGCGTTGTTATTTCTGGTGAAGGACTGTTAACATTTCATGCCTTTCCTCCACACCGTTTCACTTTTTCTCTTGTACCTGTCTTTTTACACGTAGTACTGTTTTATATAATGGGAACATAGCACTCTAACTGACAAATAAAATCAGAGATGATTGCTCCACCTACTTAAACAAACTGATTCACTTCTGAATCATTTATCTGTTACAACAATAAATGCACATGTTAATTAACAGCCTACTGATTGACTCACATACCTCCATGGTTGAAATGGAAGAAATAAGAACATAACATTTTTTTGAAGATATGATAGGATTTAAAACTAGAACATCTGTAAATTGAGAGGAACAAAAGGAAAATAGTAAAGCCACCAATATCTCTACCAGGATCTCTTCATAAGAGATAGTTCTTTGTTTAATTTCTCAAGTATGTGTTTAGAAGCAAGAATTTTTAAATATACATATTTAAACAATGATGAAAACAAAGATTGTCAACATATAACAATGATTAAGCCGGAAATTTAAAATGATATGAGCCCTTAGTTTGACCTTAGCATGGGGGGAGGTTAGGAATGCTATACAGGAGTGAAAGTAACAATGACTGAAAAAGAAAATCTTTCACCACCAAAATACTGACATCACATGGGACTTACCACTCTTTATCTCTTCATTCACTGGTTTCATTCATACTGCCATATATTGAGAAAAACATTTCCTTTTTTAACTTTAATATGCCTTTATATTTATTTTAAATATGCTCGTGTACTTCTGAAGAAACTAATGTGGGTCTTGCACAAAATAATTCAAATTCAGTGGAGCTAAATTGATTTCTAGCTTAAGCATCTTACTTACATTTCCCAAGATAATTTTGAAAACATTAAAAATGTTGTTAAAAACATGTTCCTTATACTAATGAGATAAATGTTACTGACTTAAATTATTATACCTAGGTGCTCAAGTTTTTGTTAAAATGAGTATTATTTATGGTAAGCATACACAATCATATATCTAAGATAAATGTGATAATAATTCATGTTCTAGACTCCAGTCAACCCATGTTTATTAAATTTATTATGTGTTTTAATATAATTTTGTGTGCTTATAAAACAGCTAAATATAAACTGATATTCTTAGTCTCACTGATTCATAAGCTAATTGAATTAATGCAAACCTCACAGATACCACATTTACAGAAAGCTCAAAGAACTCAACTTGAACTCAGCATCTACTAAACAGAACTGTCCTACCAAAAGTTTGTTTTTTCAATAGCTCGTCCTTCTTGAGAATATCCCTCAATCTTTCATCCCTTGAAAAATAAAAATTTAACTTTGAGCACACAGTGCCTTTTAAAATTTATTGATGTAACATGGGTTTGCAGGGAACGTAAATGTTTATGAGTTTTAGGGGTACAATATCCTGAGACTACATCCATCACCCAAGTGCCAACGTCCCTCCAGCACAGACGGCGTCTGACCCGTGGGTTTCTCGCTCATCTTGTTGCTGGTTTTCCGGAGAGGAGCTCTCTCTGCATGGGCCTTCACATCACTCATCTCATTGCTTCTTCCTCTCCCTGCCCTGCATCGGGATGGCAGAGTGTCTGCTGAGCTCCGAATCAGATCCTTTGACTTCTACCTTGACATGCTCTTTAGTGGCTCTTGTGTTCCCATTGAGTCTACACTCATATTGATGTGGGTGTATTTCTCCCCTGTCCAGACTGGCTTTTCGACTCAACATGCTTATTTGGGTGTTCCCTCATAGGCCCATAAAATTTTCTTCACCTAGAATTTTTTCTCATCTCAATCTCAGTAAAGAAAAGGGCATCCACTATTTTGCCTTTATTTCGGCAGATTGTGGCAAAATCTGCAGTGCATCCTCCCATCACCTCTGCTGCACCTTCCCCCCCACCTTAGGCCACCGGGACCACTGTCTCCTCTTCAAGTCCCTCCAACTAGCCTTAATTTCTGCCCTCGCTGCTAAAGGTTGCAGTATTCCAGACCCTAACTGAAAACATAAATGAGCTGTTGTAGATGAGCCATCCAACCCATATACCTATATAAAGTCATCATTTTATCTGTAATAAGTCATCGTTTTATCTATGTTTATTTATCTTTTTGTCTGTCCAACTAAACCAGCCTTCAGTCCTCTCCTCGTGCATTCCTTACTTCCTTTCCTGATCCTCTCTGAGCCAAAATATCTGAGCCAGATATTTTCCTACCTTAGGAGCCTTGTCTTGGATTTCCCTCTGCTTAACAGACATGTTTCTTTGGAGAGCACCTAGCTAAAGCCATTGCAGAAGTTGAATCTTGGTATACATTTCTCTATTGGGGGCCAGAGAGATAGTAGAGTGGGTAGAGCATGTCTTGCACACGGCCAACCTGCTTTTAATCCCCGACAGCCCCTATGTATCCAGGGCCCTTCATGGCCTGATTGGAGAGTTGTAAGTTATCCCTGAGCACCACTGCGTTTGCCTTTGACTCTCCTACACACAAACACACACACACACACACACACACACACACACACACCTACATACCCGAAGAAAACAAAACAAATCCTTGCTTTATCACATCTGAGTTCACCAATTTTTACAGAGACCACCCCGGATGCTTCTGGAGACCACAAGAACTGCATTTGCTCGGGTCTACAGACCACTATGCCCCCGGTCTCCCCCCAACACACTTCGGCTACATCTCACAGTGACTTGGGGCTATGAAATTTCCTGGTTCAGGCTCAAATGTCAGACATTTACTTTATAACTTAAGTCATTTCACAGTCCCAATCAATACTGCTTTAAAAGAATCCTAATAGAAAAACTTGTATTATTTTTTTTTTACTCTTTCTCTATTTTGTTTTGTATGCTACAATTTTAAACGATGCAAAGTAACCTATCACTGTTTCACTGTCATCCCATTGTTCATTGATTTACTCGAGCGGGCGCTCGAGTAACATCTCCATTTGTCTTGGCCCTGAGATTTTAGCAGCCTCTCCTTACTCATCTTTCCCAATGCTGCTGTATTGGAGGCTCTCTAAGGGTCAGAGGAATGAGAACTATTATTATTATTGTTTTTGGCTTATCAAATACTCCATGGGTAGCTTGCCAGGCTCTGACATGCAGGCAGGATACTCTTTGTAGCTTTCAGGATCTCTGATTTGTTGCCTACTGTTTGAACCCCATCAAATATGGAGTGGTAATTATTGAAAATGGGTAGGGAGTGTCTTATGATGGGTCGAACTACTGCTTTTGTGGCCAAATGGTCCAGAAATATGTTCCCATATGAATTTAACTATATAAATTATTAATTCATTATATTCAATATTTATGTCTACGTCTCATGATCTTTACGTTAAGATATGTGAGTACTGTGTTTTTTAAAGGATATATCCCACCCAAACCAAACAGAACTTAACAAATAATCATGGACCAATAAATATTTATTGAATACATAAAATTGTCCACAAGAATGATGCACAAAATAAGATATACCCATAAGCAAATATTGTGCTCTTCACCTTGCATATAGGTATAGCTATTATCCTTCCTTGAGGACTTGATACAAGATAGATAGGATAGATTCTTAAGTGTATAAAGCCTGAAAAAAAAAAGGGAGTTTTAACTTTCTCATATAATTCATTTAAACACGTAATTAAGTGCATGATTGTTTCTGCAGAACATTTTATCCAAAAACATAAAGGACAGCTTATTTTCAAAAATGTTCTTGAGACCGTTTATCAAGTATAGATGAAAAAAAGTCTTAATTTTCAAGAAAAGGTGAGGCATCCCGGGTTTCTTTCAGTACGCAGAGAAGCAATTTCATCCGTGTGTTAATGAAGCATCCTGAGCTTGGGCTGTCAGGAAATCATTCTTCCAAGGTGAGTCAAACTCACTGCTGCTCCTTATCACAGCGAGACGCCGGCTTCGCTGCAGGGGCGGAATGTGAGCGGTGGTGGGATTCCCAGGCACATTGCAGCTGAATGCACAGTAAAGAGCGGGTTATGGTGTACAATGAAACCCAGCCGGCCGCTGCTGGAGGCAGCCTGAGCTGCCGGCGCTCACCTATTATCTCCACGCTGACTGGCACTGATGAGTTTGAAGAGATGAAATACAAAATATATTCAAGGAGGATAATGTTAATGGCCACTAATGAGGCGGGAGTAATTATATAACTCTGGGAGAAGGAGAAATGGAGTGAGTCTTGAATCAGTGCAAAACTCTTTTAAAAGTAAAAATTCCTAATGCAGGAAATAGGGGAGCAATAAGGGCCAACCCATCTTTGAGTATTTTTATTTTTAATTTGAGATTTAAAACAAATAAATGCTTTTAAAAGTGTTTTAGCTCTGATATATGTTTTGGAATGATCGGATTTGGCTTATAACTGAGAATTTTTTCTGGGGGGGGTCACACCCGACATTGAACGGGGATGCTCCTGACTCATGCACTCAGGAATTACTCCTGGCGATGCTCATGGGACCATATGGGATGCTGGGAATTGAACCCGGGCGGGCCGTGTGCAAGGCAAACATCCTCCCTGCTGTGCTATCTCTCCAGCCCCTAGCTGAGAATTTTATAAAATATATGAAAATTTTTTCTGATCTTAATTCCTGGAAATGTTATTCTTTAGTTTCACCCGAATGCCACCACTTTTTAAGACAAGGTATGTGTTTTTCTCTGTCAATATTTAAAATTACTATAGGACTTTCACAAGTTTGTGACCTCATATCTATACCTACCATGAAAATGATATTTCCAGTGAAGATTCTGGTGTTATTTAGGACATTTGTCCCCCTACCCATTCACAATACTTGATTTAGAAAACAAACAATTGATGAACTTGATATGTTTTCCTGTGACAATTGACATCATTATATATGTTTTCTTTGTCAATGTGATGAAATAATACAATCATTAATTTCAGGTGAGGAGGTAGATTTGCATACATAGGATACAACATCTTGTCTGCGTACTCCAAATCTTCATAGACTGACATTTTCTTGAAAATCTTTATGCATTTTGATAAGTGGTATTGATTTCTAGTTGTGCTTTTTTTTTAATATGGCATCTTTAGCGGCCTTTAGCAGTAGGGTAAGAATGAACTCAAAATGAGATTGATGATATTTCTGTTGGTTTGTTTGTGAAGATTTGGTATCTTTCTTCCTACGTAGTTTGTGAGAATGTACTGGTGAATCCAACAAACATGACGGATTCTTCCTGGGGAAGTTTGAAATGATTGCTTCAACACTTTTACCATGTATTTGATAGATACATGACTACTCCATGTAAACTTTGGGTACTTTATATTTTTCAAGAAATCAGTCTATTCAATTAATGAAGCCTGTATCAAAAACGGTTGTTATGCCCATTTGCATTATTTTAATTTTTCTGATTTCAGTCAGACAGATTCCTTTACAATTCTTTGTTATTGTTGTTGTTGTTGTTGTTGTTGTTGTTGTTATTTTTTGGGGGGGGACCACATCTAACAGTGGCCAGGGTTAATTCATGACTCTGCTCAGTGATCACTCTTGATGGAGATCAGGAGACAAAATGTGGTGTGAGATGAGAGAATCGGAAAACAAGAGCAGTACTAGATCAGATAGGGCATTTGTCTTGCTCCAGGCCAATCTGGTTTTAATTATCAGCAGTCCATATGATACCCTGAGCACCACCAGGAGTACTTTCTGAATGCAGAGTCAGAGCATCCTCTGAGTATTGCTGTGTGTGGCCTCCCAAACCAAACCAAACCAGTGATGCTGGATCAAACCCAGTTTGGCTGCATGCAGGGCAATTGTCCTACCTGCTGTACTTCTTCATTCCACCTCTTGGTTCTTTAGTTTAAATATCGTTTTTGAATGACATTTTCCAGATTTTGACAAATTACACCACGTAGGATTATAAAAGCACACTTTTTGTCTTTAAATTTTTTCTTATCATGAAATCATTTTTTGATCGTAGATTTAGAACTTGCTTTATCTCGCACCATAATCTCTATGCAAAGAATGTGGTGTGTTTATTGCTTATCACTTTGTTTTCATTTTAAATACAATTTCTGAAAGTATATTTTTAAATAAAGTTTTCTACTGAAGGAACTTTTCTAATATAGCACTGTAGCACTGCCCTCCTGTTGTTCATCGATTTGCTCTAGCGGGCAGCAGTAACGCCTCACAACAAATTGTGAGACTTCTTGTTACTGTTTTTGGCATATCAAATACATCATGGGGAGCTTGCCAGGCTTTGCCATGTGGGCCAGATATTCTC
>JAOXYA010377924.1:0-17981 GCA_028565675.1 Sorex palustris
AGTGGCAATCATGTTTGGTCTATAGTCTACTTTCAGCATGCTTCTCCCATCCTGGGAGGATCCTCCGAACACCCTTTATTTGGTGCCCCCTTCTCTATCTGAGCTCCCTTTTCCCCTATCACCCACATACCTTTTTAAAAGCTAAAGAGATGGCATTCAGCGAGGTTCATAATCCCTATGGAGCTGGAATTATGCTCTGGTGTTCAATCCCACTAACCTTTTCTCACAATCTCTTAGCACCATCTTCATGGGCCAAGAGCAGAAGCACAGGACCAATGGTCACTCCATGCCATGCATGGTTTAGTCAAGAGTGGCAAGTCTTGGCCTGAGAATAACACTGTGAGCTGGATCCCCTCTCTGCTCAGCATGGGAGCTTCTTCCTCTGGCCCATGCACGCATACACCACCAGAGGCTCTCCCTTGGTTGTTCCATATTCCTTGGGAGGCAAGCTCAGTGTGTATCTTTTCTGAGCCTCTGTGACCCACTTCCTATAAGACGAACAGGACATGAGTGTTTGCTTTCAGGCAATTGCTGTGCCCCATGCTGTTCTAAGCCTCTTGAAGGGTCTGAACCCAAATCCAAACCTAGCTATGACCCCAATCAGTTTGCATCACTGTGCTAAACATTGCAGATGGAACTAGATGCAACTCTTAGGAACCACATTCCAGTTCACCTGTGCAACTCTTGTTCCCCTCAGGCATGCATGTGGCTAAGCAGATGATCTGAGTGGTGCTTCAGTGGGCTTTAAGTTAACTCTCTGTGGTGACTGATGTAGGGATTTAGTACTCCAGAGTCAATATGCCCCCCTTTATTCTTTTTTCCTTTTAGTTGTTTTTTGTTGTTGTTTTTGGACTTTAGCTGGAAATGCTTGAAAGTTATTCCTTGCTCAATCCTCAGGGGTCATTTCTGGTGGTACTCAGAGAAGGATGTGCTGTTGGTTGTTGCTGGGAATTGAACTTGGGTCTCTGGCATTCAGTGAGTGTACTCTGGCCCTCATGGGCCTGAGTGTTCATATGTCTGACCTATGCAAACTTGATATGTATCTGTTCCTTTAGTTGCTTTTTTTTTTACAGCTCATTATTTGCGGGGTCTCATTTATTTGGGAAATTCCATAGAAATCAAGTTTAAGGTGTCTGCGCTGTCTTGCTGTGTGTCTGAAAGCAACCAGAGTTAACTCCTGAAAAATTTGATGTTGAAGCATTTTGATGAATTTGAGCAGATTCTCTTTTTTCCCCCTAAGTCGTTACTAATTAAAAAATATTTTGGGTAGGGATGGAGGGGCTAAAGGGGGTGAGTTATACTCAGTGGTGCTCAGGGCTTACTACTGGCTTTGTGCTCAGGATGTTTTGGAAGTGCTCAGCAGATCAAATATGGTACCAGGTATCAGGGTCATCTGCATGCAAAGCAAGGATCTTGACCCTATGCTATTTTTCTCATCCAAGTTTTTTTTTCCTGCCTGAATTCAAACATATTAAACAACATAGAGTTCACAGGGAGAAACTTCTCTAGAGTCTGTTGCCTGCATGGTTGCTTGGCCTGTCTCAAGAGACAGTATAGCTGCCTGGTCAGAGGCCTTCTCTGTCCTGGGCTGCCAGGACTCTCGGAGCTGATGGGTGGCTTGTTTGGCCTGCTGATGTTTTAGAGCACACAACTTGGTGTCTGAGCCACTTGTTGCTGCATGCTTTGGAGAAGGCCTTAGAACACTGGGGTTGGGTGGGCTGCCAGGGGAGGCGCTGTGATAGCAGGAATTTGAGCTGGCTTTGCAGAGAAGATTCTGGCATCCAGTGCTAGGCAGTTGTGTTTGCAAATTGCACGCATGAGTAGGTGGATGAATTTTGAGTTCCAGCTTATTATTTTCCTTGGATAGAATTCTAGAATTCAAGAATATATAGAGCTGGCAGAAGTTTTAGTATCCTGCTGAACCCCTTCCACTCTAGGGGCAGAGACTTTTGGGGAGACTTGAGGGGAGGGTAAGGAGGTAGTCAGGAAATATTCATCCACTCCACTCCCTCCTCCTTAGGCTTTCTTTCTTTCTTTCTTTCTTTTTTTTTTTTTTTGCTTTTGGCAGTGCTCAGGGATTACTCCTGCTTCTGCACTCAGGAATTCCTCCTGGTGGTGCTCGGGGGACCATATGGGATGCTGGGAATTGAACCTGGCTCCGCCACATGCAAGGCAAATGCCCTACCCACTGTGCTATCACTCCAGCCCCCTCCTTAGGCTTTCTTGCTAAGGTGGGTACTGTTGCCCTCCTAGGAAGATGAAAAGAAAAAAAAAGAAACAAAACAGTATGGATGGTTAAGAAACTTGCCAAAGGGTTCTACTGAGAAAGTTCCAGATTCCAGCATAGCTGACTCCTGATCTGGACAGGGAGATAGTTCAGCCCACTGGAGCATATGCTTTGCATGCAGGGGCCGGATTCCACCCCCAGGGACACAGAGTTCCTCAAGCAGCAGCGGGAGTACTGCTGAGTGTACCCCCAAAACCAAAACACAAATCAGTTATAATCACAGGAGTTGTAATTACTGGTATCTCTCTAATACCAGCTACGCCAGGAACTGTGCTGACCTCTCTGCAGCATCTTGTTTAACCCTCATTGCAAGAGAAGGGCCCCAGGCCCCCTCCTTTTATTTGTGCAGGGGTGAGGCCCATAGATGTTCTGAGGGATGTACCCAGCATCACACAGGGATGGGTGGAGCCCGACTCAGTGTCCAGGACAGGCTTCTCAGCTCAGACCACCCACACCTGGTGGGGCAGCTGTGTTAGGCCACTGCAGTTCACTCCTTTCTCCCTGGCTGGTCCCTTCCTTTGGCCCCCAGGTCACAGTGCTCCTGTTGCATGCTGCTGTTTCTGATTTTTTCCACTTGGATCTTTAGTCTTCAGAGGGTCCCTTGGTTTGGTTTCCAAACCAAAAAATAAGAAAGTGGGTTTGTCCATGTATTTGGGTTCTCAGGGCAATGAGCTGATGCTGTTTACCGGGACCAGGGTGGAGACTGAGGATGTGGGGCCAGGAGGCTTCTGGAGTTTGGTTCCCACTTAGAGCTGAACTTCGGGGGCTGGGAAAAATCTGATCCTGTGGGGTGGAATGGGGTGCGGGTGCAGGTGGGGTGCTGATTTTTTCCCTTGTAAGATCAGCTCCCAGGGAAAATGCAAATAGTGACCTTCTATGGATTTCCTTCTTTCCACAGCGTGGCTTCTTGTTTCTGTGCCGCCTGACTGAAGGTGGACAGAATTCTTAGGCTTGAAAATGTTCAGCCCACATTCCCCCTGCTCCAGTCCCCTGCCCTCATGAAGCCAGGGAACACTTAGCATAAAGCCCAAGTGGCAGGTGGTGGCAGGGCTCTGACGTCTGGGTCAGGATGCATTGAGCCATGGCCTCCTCTCCCTCTTCCGGTGGTTTTTCCTGGAATGTCATCCAGTGGGGAGATGGAGAAGCCTGGCCCAGCTGGCCTCTCCAGGAGCAGCAGACTTGGCTGTTTCCCCAGGTCTCTCCAGTTCAGACCGAGCTAATGCAGACGACCGTGACTGTCCCAGAACAGCTGCCATGTTCCGAGTCATGCATGTATTTGCCTGTATTGTATCCTGGACTGGCCTCCTGGGATTACCTTTCCAATCCATAAACTCTGGGTGTAGGGATGCGGGGGTGCATTGCTATTCCTGGGAGTGCAGCGGACATGAAGTTCATAGGACTTAGCACTCTCTGGATAGCCCTCTTCAAATCTTTTCCCACTCCCCACCCCAGGAAAGAATTTCCTCGGAGTTCTCTCATTTGATGATATCCCCAGAATTGCCCTGTTTGTTCTGGGCTCCAGTGTCATGGGTGGGGTGGGGTCATACTCTGTCCACAACGCCTTTCTCATCACCTTCTCTCTCAGTGTGTGATGGGAGCAGAGAGAGGCTTGAAACATGGAGGCTGCTGCCATAGCACCAGGTCCTTCTCTCAGAGGTCCTCTTGCTTCCATATGCCCCAGCTGTGGTCTTGGAAGCAAAGCCTCAGCACCCTTCTGAAATCTTAAGTTCATCTCTTCTTACCTGCGGGTCTGTAACCATGCCTAGCTGAGCTGGCAGCTCTGCGCCTGGCTTCGGGTTCAAGACAGCTTTTCCCTCTGTGCCCTCTGTGCCCATAACCCCAGACTTGCCTTTATTGTATTTGCCTAATAAGAAAATGGCTGCTTTATATGAAACTACTTTTTCACTCCCTTTCCGTGGGTGCTCCTTCCTCCCAATCCTCATTCTTTTGCTCTTCAAGAGGGTAGATCAGGGCCCTGCCTCCCCACCCTGCAGGACTTGAACCAGGAGTATGGGGCAGTGGGGATTATCTCCCACAAAGATGGTGATGGGACTATATACTTCGGGATCTTCTCAGGAGCCTTTGCCCACTGTATCTGCCTTTCTGACATTGTCAAGTCCCAGCATAATGAACGCTACCCCAACTATCTGAAATCAACTTTCTTCACCTGTTCAGAGGCTGGCATCTGCCTTGGGCCATGGCCAAGGCTTAGAGAAGACAGGGGCAGAGGTGGGGCCAATGGGGCTCATTAGCTGGCTGCTCCCTATGCTTTCCTTTAAAGCTGGCTCCCAGCAGAGAGATGAGGCTGGAATTAGGCAGCAGCAGGCTCCAGGGTTTCCCTGGATGTTTCAGTGGGTTGAAAAGCCCTGGGGGTCCATCCTTTGTGACTTCTCCTGTCTGGAACAGGCATCCGAAGCAGCCGATGTGGAGGGAAGTGCCACAGTTTGCAGACAACTTCACCATCTGTGCTGCCGTTTCAGTCTTGGGAGCATCTCCCTGAGCAGATGGGCTAGTAAATGATCTGGGTTTATAGCAGAGGGAAGGGATTCTCAGGCATGCCTGGTTCCTTGGCTAAGAGCACATGGTGAGTATAGGATCAGATGATATCACCCAGCCAAGAGTGCCCTTAGCAAGCAAATGTTTTATCTTTTCCCCTCCCTACCTGAAGGCCTGCCTAGCAGGTATCACCTGTCACCCAACCCCTTGCTCCTTCCACAGCTTCCTACTCTGCCTTCCTGAGCTTGTAGTTTTGGGAATGTCCTTGTGCTCAGAAAGTGGCTGCAGAACCGCTGAACTTCTCATACTTGTTCCAGATAAGATGCAGGTGCAAGAGTGAAAGGGGAAAAAAAATCAAAAGGCCTAGTGTGACCTAGGTCTTTTTTTTTTCTTTCTTTTTTTGGGTCATACCTGGTGATGCACAGTGTTACTCCTGGCTTTGCACTCAGGAATTACTCCTGGCAGTGCTTGGGGGTCCATATGGGATGATGGGAATTGAACCTTGGTCAGCTGCATGCAAGGCAAACACCCTCCCCACTATCTATCACTCCAACCCTGTGTGACTTTAAAAAAAAAATCCAAAACATTGTCAAAGCTCCAGCAAGTTCTGCAGACATCTGAGACTGTGGAACTAAATCTGCGGACCTGTCATGGCTACCAGGGAGACTGGGGAGGAACAAGTTTGGTCAGGCTCACTGGTGGGAATTCCACCTGAAGGAAGGGAGCTGAGTGTTTGCAAGGCCAAACCAAGGAGTTTGCCACAGTCTAGAGAGCTCTGGAGCCAGAATCAGCAGCCAAGGAGATGAAATCTTGCAGGATTACTTAGCAGTTGGTGTGGTTACAACTCCCTGCTGCCTTTCAGGTGGTGCAAACTATAAATCTCAGCGTGAATCCATTGGGCCAGACCTTGTCTGCACAGAGCCAGTCTTTCCCTCTGGGAACTGGCAGGTGGGTTGGGGTGGCAGTTGGGAGAGTTATTTGTCATTGCAGCAGGTGATATAAGGAAAAGAAGGAGGGACGCAGAACATGGGTACCTTCTGGTAGGAAGTACCCTATCCTCTGTGCTGAGCCTCTCTGACCAGTCACACCTGCTAAGGCACCTGGGAGTTGGGGTGGAGTGGGGTGGGTTTGGGGTGAATGGGAAAGGCAGGTGCTGGCTCTTCTCCATGTCTTTTAGACACCCATGAAGCTCTGATCTTTGGAGAGACTGGGCTGATAAAAATTAATCTACATGGGTGGAGAGAGAGCACAGCAGGTAGGGTACTCATTTTTCATGCAGATGACCCGAGTTTGAGTCTTGGGACTGCATAGGGTTTCCTAAACCTCTCCAGGAGTGATCCCTGAGCACAGAGCTAGGAGTAAACCCTGAGTACAGCCAGTGTGGCCCAACATAAGTGCCCTAAGTACCCTATTCGCTATACTATGGCTCCCGCTCTAGTCCATCACAGTATTCTTGGCAGGGGGAAGGGTGCTTGTGAGTATGAGGTATTTGTGCTCCAGGAGGCCACTGCCATCTTGGGAGATGACACACTGATTGTGGGGAACAGGGAGACTTACAGTCCATCAGATGGCAGAGTAGAGCCTGAACCCCTTAGGACTATGAACTTTCTCAAGAAATCATTCCAGAGGCTGGAGTGATAGCACAGTAATAAAGTGGTTTGCCTTGCACACAGCCGACTTGGGTTCGATTCTCAGCATCCCATATGGTCCCCCAAGCACTGCCAGGAGTAATTCCTGAGTGCAGAGCCAGGAGTAACCCCTGTGCATCGTCGGGTATGACCCCCCCCAAAAAAATCATTAAGATCTTGGGAGGCTTTGCTACAACAGATACTGAGTCCTCACTGGGAGCGGCAGGGGTTCTGGGGGCAGGCCCTGAGCCTGTCTGTGAGCAGGCGGAGGTATCAGGGCAGCCTTTTCTTTTTGCACACTTAGAGTCTGATTCAGACTTTTGAGGGTTCTATGTAGGGGAGTTAGTATTTACCGCCATCACCCTCTCTTTCCCAAGGGGTCTGCTAGGGACATCCTGGGTCCCGACTGGGCCTGAGAGTCCCATAGCTTCCCCAAGTACTGCCCCCAAGTACATTAAATCACCTTAGACCGGAATATCTGCTCCCCTGTGACCAGAGTCCCCTCCTCTTCACTCTCGCATGTCCCCCTGCCCTGCCTGGTGACCCCTTCACTGGAGGAGCCAGAGTGGAGGAACCTGGGGCCTCTGAGGAGCGAGAAAGGGCCCAGCTTGGATTTGAACCCTGGTGCCCCCGGGCTGGTGGGGGCACTGCCTGGCTTGTGCTATTTTTAGAAGGAGCCATGTGGGCCAGCTGGGGAGACAATGGAGAATGTGACCCCACAAAGGACTATTGTTTCACCAGTGGCAACAGAGCCGGGGCTCAGCCCGGCAGCTGATGAAGGATGCGGGGTTTTTGCTCTATCCTCTGGATTTTTCCAGTGTTTTCTTGAGGCAGGAGAGGTGCTGGCCATTGTAGCGAGTGCCAGGGGACGCATTTTTTGGGGTAATAATGGGGTACTCAGGAGGACCCATGGACTGATGAGGGTAAGGGTTCCTCTTCCTGCTGTTCCCTGGAGCACCTTCAAGTGCATTTCCATGTACCGGTGAAGTTCCCTTTTCTGAGGCATAATAGTAACTGGGGAGATGCACCCCTCTTCAAGACTAGCTCTCCTGGACGTCTTCAAAGCAAAGGTCAGGAATCCCTGCCCACCTCTCTCAGGCTGGTTTGCGGAAGCTCCTAGCTCCTATTCACAAGGGCAGGTATTGTGCTTGCCCGCTCTGGGTGGAGCACTGTAAATTGGGTGTATTTTGTAATTTTATGGGCTTATGGGTCACACCCAGAGGTGCTCAGGAGATACTCTGTTGCTTGGGGCTCACTCCCAGTGGTTTTGGGGGCACCAATCAGTGCCAGGGAGGGAGACTGAGCCTCCTGCATGTCACACACACTCAGTCCTTTGAGCTATCTTCATCTCTGAGTGATTTTGATCCATTGATCTCAGAGGATGGGGTCTGGCCCTGGTCTCCTTCCTCCCCAATTCTGCAGCTCCTCCTCTGTTTACACCCATGGGCTAGATCCTCTTCCTTACTTTTCCCAGAGTACCTTGCATGTCTGTAGCAAATTCTTGCCATATTTTACTTCCCTCTTGGGGCCCACGACCCCACTGGTGTGTAGTGAATGCTCATCTTTCCATCTCTGTATAACTCCAGAATAATACTGGAGTAATACTCTGTATTACCCTCCTTCCGTCCTCCAGGTTGGAAGGGATCTGACAGTAATGGTTGTGTAATGAGCATGGGTTGGCCAAAGATAAAGTGGCTTAACTTCATGAGAAAACAGCAGTAGAGATGGGGTTTGCCCCCCCAGTGTGTGGAGAGAGTGGCTATGTCACACCACCTCAGAAATGACCTTTTATAGTTCTGGGTGCTGAGGGATGGCAGGCACAGTCCCTCTTGCTGTGTCCTTTGGCTTCCCAGTGTCCAGGCAGTCCCAGGACCTACAACAGTGAAGGTCCACAGAACTCCACGTCAGGTGGAACTATCCTTCCTCCTCCTCCCAGGTGGGGTGAAGACCTACCGTCTCTCTCCCATAATTCAGTAGGTCACATTCCAGCTGGTTCCCAGAAGTGGGTTCATTAAAATCTGAAGTGTCCTATAATCTACTTTTTTTTTTTTTGCTTCATGTGCTCTTGGGAAATTCAGTGTTGAGCACTGAGCTAGGCTGATCTTCTGGGGTGTGAGAGTTTGACTTTGTTAGTGTCTCAGAATGGGAGGGAGAAGGAGATGTGTGTGGAGCACCAAGCCTGACCAGCTGGGTGTGTCTCCAGCGAGACCAAGAGCCAGTATGTCACAGTCTGCTGGTATCCAGGGGTGTGGGGTGGACTGGCTGGATGAACCGGTGTAACAACACAGATAGGATAATTGACCTGGCCTTTGGAGAAAGGATGACAGTTGGGAGGTTGATAAGGTACTATCTGGGATTTTTTTTTTTTTACAACTCACAGTGACTAAAGGGCATTTAGGAGTTGTTTGTCCTTGTAACTGAAATTCTGAGGTGGTGGATATATCACTCAGTTTGCTTTTCTCTTCTTTCCCTCTTCCAACTGTTGCTCTGTGTTATTGGACAGAACCTTGCCTCCTTGTAATAACATGGCTGTGATAGATCCAGTCCTCTCAGCATTGCTGGATCAAAGTCCCATCTACTATTTCACAAGAACTGGACATGAGTGCAGTTGACTGTGATTGCCCTAACTCAAGTGCCCTTCCCTGAATCTGTCCTGTGTTTGGGGAACCAAGCTGTACCAGGGATGTACCCTGAGTCTCTTGCATGCCACACACATGCTTAGTCCCTTGAGTTAACTTCAAGGGTCTGAAGATCCACCAATTCCAAGTTGATATTGCCTGTGAAACTTGGGAGAAGGATCTCAACATCCACAGATCTGCTGGGAAGGAGAGTGGATAGGATGGGTTTGCAGAAATTCCTACTAAAAGCCAGCAGGGAAAAAAACAATCAGCACGCCTTGCGGAATGGAAAAACATTAATGTTATGATAGCAGGGCCAGTTGAGCTCATATTCCAGAAGTGGATTCAGAATAAAGGCAAAACTCTTCTTTAGACCATCTGATGGGAGCTGGGACACTTGCAAAGCAACTGGCAGGAGAGCACAGAAACAGAAATTGCAAGGTATGTTATATTGCTAAGACGAGTCTGGACCCCTTCAAGAACATGAGCACATTTGGCATAGGGTTCACAGGTTACCAAGGTTACAAAGGAGACTCAGACCATCTCAAAGCCACTCTGAATGCACTTCATGCTTATCTTCTGCTGTGCCTTGGCAGGTCCTGCTCTCTGGTGTTAGCTTGTTTAAAGTGTGGACAGGAGACATTTTTCCTCATCAGGTTCACATAGGAAATTGGGGAAACAGGAAATACTAGGCTGCCCTAAACCATCCAGTGCCCATTACATGTGTAGCTGGTTAGAGGAATAGAAGAGGTGTGAAAGTAGGAAAGTTTATGCCTTCATGGTCTCAGCTCTCCTGTGAGAGAAACGCAAATTTTTGTGGAGCCATGGGAATTATGACGGAAGCCATTTCTTGGGCTTCATGCTGTTAGATGCACACTCTAAACCCAGACTCCTCTGCCTCCTGATTAAACCTCCCTTCCCCTTCCTTCTCTGCTTCTTTCTCTGACTCTGATGCCTGAAGCTCAGAGCCCTCAGTCTGATTGAGAAACATGCCCCAGCCCCGTGGAGTGTGCTGACTCTCTGCAGCCTATAGTTACAGCCACCCCCCAGTGCCATGCTGCTCATCTGACTGACAGCCCTCTCTGCTTTCTGTCCTTTTCAGGAGCAGGACATTGAGACTTTACATGGTACCGTTCATGTCACGCTCTGCGGGACGCCCAAGGGAAACCGGCCAGTCATCCTCACATACCATGACATCGGCATGAACCGTAAGTTCTAAGGAGCTTGGGTCCACTGTTGAGACTGAACCTGTTCCTCCTGAAGGTGGGGAAAGCCAGCCTGGGGGGCGGTATTGGTGGCACGGTCCTTGTCTCTCTTTTCTGTCACTTCCTGGAGCCTTTCTTGGAAGAGCTCTTGTACAAACAAGGCAGGATCCAGAAAGCCCAGCTCTGGGACATGGAGATATCTCTGTGCCAGAATGTGCTGGTGGTAGCTCTCGGGAACTCTGCCGTCTTGGATTTGACCCAGACTTTAGTTCGTGTCAGTTTTTTTGTTTGTTTGTTTGTTATTAGTGTTTTTCTAGATTTGGGCAACCATCAACCCTAGCCATTGTAGAACATTTTTATTACTTGTAAAGGAATCTTCTACCCTATATCCATCATCCCATAATTTCGCACTCCAGCCCCTGGGAATCACTAATAATGAAATAGGAAGCCTCAGTTTCCCCTTGCCAGTGAGACAGATAGCCAGACTCCATTTTGTGCCTCAGGATCATGAATTTACAACCTAGTAAGAAAAACTTGTCAGACCCCAAGGGCACGGACATAAATTGCCCAGATATCTGACCACAGATAACAAGGATGATTTGAGTAAAAGTAACAAGTTGTGTTAACTGCTCTGTTTTGCTTTGGTATCCTCACCTGTTTGCTTAAGGCCATGACAATGCACCTGTAAAGGGGCACCCAGACAGGTGTGCATCCCAGCACATAGGCAGGAGAGCATAGGACTTAAAAACTGCTCCCTGAAAACAATCAGGGTTCCAAGCCCAGGGAGAGATCCCAGCTTCTGAATGAGTTCCTTGTATGAGTGCCCTCAGTGCTGAGTCCCATGTATGAGTGTTTGGGTGTGTGAATAAAACTTTTGAAACACCTGTTCTGACTCTGTGTGTCTCAGTGGGCAACCAAGCTCAGACTGGTGGCCACTAAACTCCCACTTGGGAAGCTTCTTTTCTTTTCTACTTTCCAACGAACTTTTCTACTTTCCAACTCTGAGTCTGAACGTCTTTACTATTCAATATTTTCATCCTTGAAAATACTGAAGAACCTGGGAATCTCGAACGAACAGAGACCCACAGTCACAGCTCCTGCCTCACCTGAATCAGTAACCTCCTGTTTGTCTCTAAGGAATCATCTCAATGGACTCACACTCCAGGAGTATTTCTGTGAACTTCTCGTAATTTTTCCAAGGTTTCTCTATGTGTCAGCCATGTCAGCACTTGATTCTCTTCTCAGAATGATTCTTCATGGTGTGGATCTGCCACTGTAGTTTCTCCGGTCTTTATCTGATTGGCATTTAAATTGTTTCTATGGTTTGGCTCTTCTGAGTAATGCTGCCTTGTTTAAATGATGCACTTAAAAGTGCCAGGAAGAATAGTGCCTATATAAGATGCTTACTTTTTACAGTTAGGAAAGGGAAAACAATCTACTGAAAATTAAAATGACATCTCTAACTAGCACCAACCACCTCAGTAAATCCTTAAACAATGATTTCAGTAACACCTTTGTGTGATATAACAATGATCACAGATTGACTTTCATTGATCTAAATTTTGGTAAGTCCATTTGCCTTTGTTTTGTAACAAGCAGTAGGAAGTAAATTTTGTGCTTGCTGAGTGGACAGGCTAGGATGGTGGGTGGGGAAACTTGGAACAATTGGTGGAGTGTATGATATTGGTGTTGGACACTTAATACCAACATATTTTGAAATTTGGCAAAACACAGTGTTATAATCAAACCTTTTTAAAATTAAAATATGAATAAAACCAATATCCTAATCACCAAAAAGTTAAAGTAAAATAAAATGACACATAAGTCAGCAAATCCTTCTGTGTTCAGAAGGCTCTTTTAGACCTTCCTGGTCCCCTTATCTCTATAAACTTGAGCACCATATGGTGAAGACTTGTTTGATTTTTGATAGACAAATTGCCTACTTTGCATTCTTTCTCTACAGTTGATTCATAGACTGAGGCTGTTGATTATGTGCGTCAATGAAAACCGTTTGTTTCCTCCTTCACTCTCACCTGTGTCATCTCACTTCTTCCCCTGTGTGTCCCCACACCCCTCACACCCTACCCCGGATACCATGCTAGGTACTTTAATGTAGTCTCATATGGCGGTGCCATTCCATTATTTTAGAAAGACTTAGTCTTAGTTATAAGAGACTGTTACTCCTCTGTGACTTCACAAAATAGTTATTTCTCACTAAGTAACTATCGGTGGGCATTCTGTGGGAAATCTTTCCACAGGTGATTTAGAAACCCAGATTCTGGTCATCTCTGGTGATGTCATTCCCTGGGTCTGAGAGGCTTCTGCTGGTATCTCTACATCTGTCAAGTAGGTGACAAAAGGACTTGGAGGATTAGGTGGTTGAGTTGTGAGAAAAATGGTGAACCCCATGCTGTTGGTCAGAATGACTTCTTATTGCAAGGGAGTCTGGGAAATACAGTTCAACTCTGTGCCCAGGAAGAGAGGGGAAATGTATTGCTGGTGACCTGGAGGCCATTTTTGTCTTATACTTTAGCCATTTAGAGGCGCATCCATGGCCACATTAGTCATGGGAAATCTGTGCTGCAGTTACTCTGCACTTTGTTTGATAATCATGTTTTTTGGCTAGTATCCCTGAAGGTTTCAGAGACCAGAGAGAAAGAGTGATAGAGCAGCAGTTAGAGTTATAATGCTAGATAGTTCATTTTGGTTTTTTTAAATTATTTTTTTGGCTTTTTGGGTTATTCCCACTTATACTCAGGGGTTACTCCTGGCTCTGCACTGAGGAATTACTTGCAGTGGTGTTCAGGGGCCTTATGGGATGCTGAGGATCAAACCTGGGTTGACTGTGTACAAGGGAAACTCCCTACCTGCTGTACTATCACTCTGGCCCTGCCATCTGGTTCTTCATGAACTCTTTCCACCTGCTAAATAGGAGTGAATGAGTAAAATGAAATAGATTGTCACTGAGCACCCTAATGTGTTTTTCTCTTTTCTTCTTCTCTGTCCTAACTGCTCTTCAGACAAAACTTGCTACAATCCCCTCTTCAACTATGAGGACATGCAGGAGATCACTCAGCACTTTTCGGTCTGCCATGTGGATGCCCCCGGGCAGCAGGATGGGGCTGCATCTTTCCCTGCTGGGTAAGAAGGGGGAGCCCCTGTCCCAGGCTTTAGCCATGCAGGGTTCATATAGGTGGGGGGAAGAAATGACTGGAACAGACCTTAAATTTAATTGCTGTAAGATGTATCACAGATACTTCTTGGCATCAGTTTTTGGACTTTATCATGGTGTTTGTATTCAGGAAAAATAGTGGTAGGATGTTCTTTGTGATAGGACTTTGGGCCATAACCATGAGTCACATCTTCCAGAAGTTAGTGTTTTCATGAGTCAGATTTCAATGCACAATGGGATGCTGCATGATACTGTGAGTTGAGGAAGATATGTCAGAGATTTACCGTTTGAACCCTCTTTTCCCTGATCTTCATCAGGAAAATAATTCCATGTGAGCCATTTTTCATTGTGCAGCCGTGGCATCCAGGACATTCATACTGTGGTACATCCAGAACCCACCCCCCTCTAGTAGTATTTCATTATCCTTCAAAGTGAAATTGCATCCCCACAAAATACTAGCTCCACATTCCCTGTATCTTGAGAGTTGGACTCTCCTGTGGTGTTTGGATGTGACAACAGGGAGTGACATCAGGTGCTGTCTGTGACTACATCTGATAGGTCTCCAGGGTTAAACCCAGAATTACTCAGGGGTTGATTAGGTGCCTGAGCTTGAACATGGATCAGGCTCATGCAAAGCAGATGTCTTAACCCCTTACTATCTTCCAGCACCTCCACTATATATTTAATAGTATGTCTTCACTTAAACAAGGTTGATATGAAAGCATTTGCCCCCGGAATTAAATAAACAACAACAAAATCACCACAAATAAATAAGGCATCAAGTGAAAAGAACAAGGGTCACTGATGGCATCTGGACTTTCTGAGGAGGTGCAAATTTTGGACATTCTCCTGGAGTAAGGCAAAGGGACCGTAGAGGAACTCAGGCTAGCATTGATGGTCCCTGGTGGGACAAAGGCCCTGGACCTCTTTGGAAATGATGGTGCAGGGATGGGGTGGAGGGTCAGCACTCACTTCTGAAGAGATGGAGAGGATACCTTATGCAAAAGACTACACGGGGGGAAATGATCCAAAAAAAAAAAGAAAAGAAACATGGGCTGGGTAAGGGTAGGTTGGGACCAAGTGGACATAGAGCCAGTCAGGAAAGTGGCTCCTGGTGGTCTTAGGGGCTAGTGATGGTATAACTATTAGAAGAGTTGACATGCAGAAATGAACAGTCTCTTCTGGGCCTTGCTAAGGAGCTGGTAGAAAACTGGCTGCAGCATTGAATGCACAGACACAGATTATCTAATCCCTAATCCTCAAAATCTACTGATTTGGGGATCCAATTTTAAATGGAGGAGAGAGCCCAGCCCCCTGTTAATGGGTGTGGTCCCAAAAGAGGTATGAATTCACACTTTTCTGTGCCTAAAATCTCCGTCTCCTGCTCCCCCCCCGCCCCCGAGTAGCCATGTCCAAAGCTGATGGAGACCATTGTCTCCAGCTCATCAGTGACTTGCCAAATGTTTGCCACAGCATCTCTGTGGCAGAAGAGATAAGAGGAAAGGACTTCCTTATAGTCAGGGATACTTCACAAATAATGGAAAGTAGATCTTCAGAAGGTGAGTGGATATGTGAGCCTAGACAGAAATTCAAGGGCCACAAAAGATAAGACTCCAAGTTCCTGCTTGTCTGTGGAGCCAAGGGGTTTATCTCTGAGCCTGGATGGTATTTGTAATCTTTATGGAGGAAGAAATCATAGCAACCTCTGAGAGCTGGGGTAAGGATTAAATGAGTTTATAATGATCATCCAAAGCTTGATGCTGGACCCAGGACATAGCCAGCAATTGATCAGTGTCACAGAGTAAAAGGAGAAACTTTAGTAGTGAGGGCATCCTGGCCAAGTGGAGCAAATTCACATGAGGACTTTAGGGAGGCCAGATTGGAGAGTGGGTGTAGGGGCTAGGATGTGTGAACACAGGCTCCCTGCATTCTGGAACATTCCTGTTGTCATCCTGCATCTCTGTTGTGGTCTGAGCCTTATCTAACTCTGCTGCGTTTCTCCCAAGGTACGTGTACCCCTCCATGGATCAACTAGCTGAAATGCTTCCTGGAGTCCTTCACCAGTTTGGGTAAGATAGAGGATATGGCTCTCTAATCAGCTTGCAAGAAGGGGGACTTATTACTTCTCCTCTCCTTCAGCTTTGACTCAGCCTTACCACTGGCGTTTAGATTGAAGTTTACAGTGCAGAGACAAAATGAGCTTGTCCTCTGTGTGAACACTGTTCTCCATGGTCTCTCCAGTTCTTTATCTTGTAACTAAGGGTTTTCATCTTGAACTGAATATATTACCTGATCACTGCTACCCACCCACCTGCCTTTGCCTTGTCTCTTCTCCCACTGATTTATTTTTCTGGTGAAACATTCTAGAACAGGCTTCTCTGAGCCCTCAGTGCCTGTCTCCAGACCCTTATTTCTCCAGTGCTCATCTTCCCTAGTATTTTATATAATGACTATACCTCCGAGAGCTTTTGCCCAATTTATTTTCATTCCAATTCTTCAAGTTTTAAGTAGAACTTAAGAGTGGTTGATAGTGATGCGATAGTGAACCTTCCTGAATTATCACATAGTCTCTAGAGTGTGGGATATAACAGTAGAGGGGGAAGAGAAAGAAAGGCATGTGGAGAATACCATGACCTTTTTCACGCCATAAAGTCTAATGTAGTTTCCAGGTACTGCCCTGCCCCCAGCCCCCATCCAATACAGCTAGAATACTAGAAGATGGGACACCCTTGGGGCAGAGAGTGGGGAGGTGTTAAGGTTATTGTTAGGGAATCCATCACTCAGGCCTTCTGTGACATGGATTTTTCTTTCTGCTTCCAGACTGAAAAGTGTTATTGGCATGGGAACTGGGGCTGGCGCTTACATCCTCACTCGATTTGCTGTGAGTTTTTTTTTTTTGGCATTAAAAAAAAGAGTATGTTTTATATAAAATTTCTGTAGCATAAGAGAATTTGAAAATACCAAAGGAAAGAAGGCAATGACCTATATGTATGTTGCATGTATGGGTGTGTGCACAGGTGTAGATTTATATGTAGCCCGGGAGCTACATTGTATGCATGCATTTGTGTGCTTGTATGTAGATGAGCATGCATGTGCTTGTGTATAAACGTGTGGACTCTTTTTGAAGGGGGAGGATACCACCTGGTAGTGCTCAGGACATCTGGCTCTGTGCCCAAGTATCACACCTGGTCAGGCTCAAGGGACCATATGAAGCTCTAAGGATCAGATGTGGCTTGACTGCATGCAAAGCAAGCACCCTGTATGCTGTACTATCTCTCTAGCCCACATGTGGACTCATGCACATACTGAAAGTTGTTCTTTTTCTCACCAAACTGCCTCCCTTGATGTATTCATTTGTTTCCAGTTTGGTGTCTTTACACTTCTCATGTCCCCGAGGAGTCGGTTCCAGCAAGGCGTCTCCATATGATGGCTCCACTTTTTGTTGTTCTCAGGAACTTTTGGGTGCTTACTGATTCTGAACTTGAATCAGAGTTCTGTGCCAGTTGCTACTTAGATTACATGGGTCCAAGTCAGGTGCTATATGACCTTTAGTATTTTCCCAACGTAGTTGTTCAAAAGTGCAATGATACAATTTGTGTCTTCCTGTTTCCTTTGCTGGGCTTTATGCAAGGTAGGAATTGCTGGGATGAATGAAGATATATGGGTCTATCTGACTAGCATGGCTCCCAACTCTATTTTAGGTGTGTATGTGTGTGTGTGTGTGTATGTGTGTGTATGCACATGTTTGCACGTGTGTGCATACCTGCAAGTGTATATGCACACAGAGAATTAGGTAATTTTCTAGAAGTAATTGAGTTCTACCAAGAACCAAAGAGTGTATATGTGCCCTGTCTGATTGAGGAGGTGTGGGTTGAACTGTCAATCAACCCATTTGGCAGTTCAATTGATTTGCTCAACAAAGGTCTCTGGGGCAGGTTTGTTCCTGACTTATCCTGTACCTGCCTCTCCATGTCTCCTCATGGCTCCATCCTGTAGCTGTTGAACTGAAGCCTCAGTTTGACAGGATTGGGGTGGTACTCTTGAGAACACCCTATGGAGTCCTGTTCTGGGGACCATACATGGCCCTGTTCTGGGGTCTTTTCTCTGCCTTTGGTTTAGTGTTCTTTGTTGTTGTTTGAGGGCCATACATGGTGGGTATCAGCAGTTACTCCTGACTCACTACCTATGGGTGCTCTCAGAGGTACTCGATGGACCATGCAGTGCTGGGATGGAACCCAGACCTTCCACTTATTTATTTATTTTGTAATTTTATTTTTACAATAATTTGTTACATTTAATATTCCAGCACCAATCCTAACACCATTATACCTACCCTACCCACCACCATATTTCGGATGTTTCCACCCCACCTCCAAATCTTGCCCCAGAAGCAGGACCTGCATAATTTATTTTGTACTTCTCATTATAAATAATCCTCTAAAAATGATACCAAAAAATTTCTTCAAAGAGAGTGTGTGAAGATTGTTGTATTTCACCCTGGAGCCATTAGCCCTTGTATAAGATATTACTAACATGTTGTTAAAGGTTGAACCTTGTATGCTTATATATTTTTAT